>WHPZ01579848.1:0-10238 GCA_016617965.1 Macrosiphum rosae | reverse complement strand
CCGCTAGACACCAAGACATATACCATTTATTTTGCACGTGACCTATTACTTAATTTTGCGTCAGAAGTCACACGTTGTCCGCTATCCGACGCTAGACCCTAGATCCGCTGCTAGACCCCAAAACATATTTTTTCTCTTAATAATTGAAAAGAATAAAGATATTGATAATTGATAAATGATAATACATTAAGACCGTTGGGTCGTTGAATGTTAATACTGGACTTTCAATATACTTTAAAATAATTTTAAGCGTAAAATATATTATTTTTATTTTCTCTAAATTTTCCATATTTTCTTTGAGTCTGTATTTTCCGAAATATACTTTTTTTTTTAATTTTCCTAAAACTTCGGTTTTTTTCGGAAATATATTATTTGAATATTTCCCAATTTTTCAAGATTTTCCGGGGCTTTAAAATCTCGTTGTCCAGTAGCAGACGGCTGGAGTGTGGCCCATCGTCGGCAATCAACCGTATGCCGTGCAAATATATTATGAATTAATTAATTAAAAACCGAATTATTGTGCGATTGCAAAGTGATTGCAGGGGTGATTGCATGCTACTGGACAACGAGATTTTAAAGTGTAAAATCAATACATAATTTAATACAAAATTTAATACTTACAGTTCGTGAATAATAATTCCAGAACTATTGGGAACGCTGTTGGCATCTACATGCTCACTGGTAGAGTCCATGGTTTCACGGTAGACAGCAAATAACGGCGTGTAGGTGTATAGGTGTGCTCTAGTTTGTTGCCAGGCAAGCAATGACATCGGTACCTAAAGAAATACACGTGTATCCACCCCAAAGAACCCCTCAACGTCGGCTAGCTCCGGCACAACAATAGACATTTACTGATGGTCAACATTCCATTTGATGACTCACCTATTATTTGGCCATGTTCAAGGATTAGTTGTAAGGTCTGCTTGACCCCAAATTGGAAGTAATGTGTAAAAATTGTTATCATTATTATTACTATTCAGATTGAAATTGTTAAAAAGAAAAGGAAGAACAAAATTATATTATAAATACATGTATTTTTTTATTATTTTTATTATTTTTTTGTACATTATTTTTTAAGATTTTTAATATATGATTCATTAAATATTTCTTCTGCATCTTTCACGTCCCTCGACTGGACTGTCTTAGAAAGCCTTGCTTTTGCAATTGCAGTTGATATCCTTATAATTGATTCTATTAGTCTTGGTGTACCGAATTCTGTGGACCGAAGTCTCACGTACATATCTGAAATTCGGTTGCTTGCCGTGTCTGTTAGGTTGGGTTTTATCGTTTTAGCAATTTTAATATATTTTGTAACGAACTGTGGGTTTAATTTTCTTTGGTTGCCAGGCAAAATTTCTGTCAATGGTTCATACATTTGTGTGTTACCTTCATTGCACTCCAATGCGGTTAAAGTATACAATATATCCGCGTCACTCCACGCCTCACCATCTTCAGTTTTGGGATCTCGGTATCTATGCATTCGTATAATGTGATCATAATGTTATAATTGTGTGTTGCAACATTCGACCACAGTTAAGGTTAATATCATTATTATCATACATTATTTTTAAATAATTTTACTTATAGTACTTATCTATATAATCTTGTAGTTCTGAACGTTGGGTATAAAATTTTTTGTGTGACTTCTGTGATTGGTGGTATGTTGGTGTGGATGGAATGGTTCTTGTCATGGGTTCTAAAGATAGTTGTAAATTTGAATTATTCTGTAATAGTTCATCGGTTGTAAATGAATTGTCAATGGGAGTTTTTGATAAACTTTTTAATATTGTGTTCAATAATTGTTTATAAGTTTTTAATTTTGTTGTGTATGTAATGTGTATTGTTTTGATTGTTTGTTGACTTTCAGTTATTGAATTTAACAATTTTTTTTATAAATACAACTTTTTGTTGAATGTTGTCCATAAGATTGTTTTCATGTGTTTCAGGTATGCGTGGTCTTTTTGTATATTCGTATACACTGGTGGATAGCTGAAATATGATACAAAATTACAGGTTTCTTAATACAAAATATTATTTATATTTTTGAACAATATTAAAACCCAATAAATAAACATTACCTCATATTTTACTGCTATAGTCAAGTATTTTTCTTTTGTTACGTTTAGTATATAATTAATTATTTTAATATGATGAAATTTTGAAATTAACAACTCAATTTTTTCATTTTCGGCTTGTTTGTAAAGTGTATAATTTGATTTAGAATATTCAACTATATACTGTTTTTGTATTAGATTGTTTAGTGTAATTTTTAGATATTTTTTGTTTATAAATTGAAATTTTGTTAAAATCATGATAATTTCAATATGTTTATATATGTTGTTTAGCTGGAATAAAAAAAAATAATTAAAATTATTATTAGGTGTTTTCAGAACATTATTACATACTGAATGTTTAGAAGATTTGACTGCATTGCTAAAATATGTTTTTAAACAGGTGACCACCAACAATTCGTTGTAATTTTCCTCATGCAATGCTGGTGTGGGTGGAATCTCAAACTTCACGATTCTCTCCGAATCCAAAGAAATTACATTCGAATCATATTGTTCGATCATGTACCTATTTTGTATACATTTATATTGTAAATAATTTATTTTAATTATTGGAGTAATATGTATAGTTAAACTTACACAGTATTTTTTAGTTCAAAATATGGGTGCATCCAAAAGTGTTCTGTTTCATTTATGAATTTTTTAAATTCCAAGTCGATTGTACAAATACAATTTCTGTTGATAAATTGTCTGTTATTTATTATTTGAAATCCATCTGGACTTATGATTCCATCTGTTTGTACATTTAATATATCAATATATCTAATAATAATGTTTAATTTTATTAATTCAATTTTCAGATCCAAGATTTTTTGGAGATCATGTCCCTGGTAACTGAAAAAAAAGATCATAATTGAAATATCTCTTTATAAGTATGTTTTAAGTATAATTTAACTTACTCATCAATTGCTTGATACATATTGTACATTATTATAGTTGACATCAAATTATCTAGATCATTTATGTCCTCCAGATGTGGCAGCCGGTCATTTATGTAGGATTGTGGTGGTTTGTTCTGATGCATCAATTGTTTATTAAAAAAATTTTGAAAAGGAGGGTCGAGTAATAATATTTTTTCTGGAGCCGGTAGCTTTGTTTTTATGGATAAAATAAATTTAGAGTTGCATATGACTGATTTGCCTTGTAATATTTTTATTGAATCTTTGATTTTTTTTTGCAATATTTTTTTTTCCATTTTTTTTATTATATTTTAACTACATATTTTTCAGCTATAATTTTTAAATTTTTAGTGTCACCTAATACAATATCTTAAAATCTAAAAATCTCGTTGTAAGTTCAGAACACTAATAACACAGTAGGTAGATTTTATTTTATAATAATTAATTTAAATATGTGCCAAAAAATAATATATTTAATTTGTAACCTTTTTTTAAAAAACTATGATACAGGTATCAGGTAGTATGTCCACTAAATATTTGTTGAAACTTGATTATTTCTAATTTTCTGTCAAAATGTTTGACATATATATTTTATGTATGGAGCGCACTAGCTGATAAGAAATAAAATATATTAAAACTACAATAGGTATTTATAATTTATAATTTTCAATACCTAACAAAGACTGAAATATTTAAATACCATGTATAAGATACTTACTATAACTTACTTTACCTAAACTTTATCAAGTTGTACTTTTCTGATAGACCAGGTCATGACGATTAAGAAAATATAATTTTTGTCATAGTACGATACATATTTTTTTCCTAAATTACTTCGAAAAAATGTATATTGTGATAATCCAAAATATCGTAATTACAGTGGTTTCTTTTTTGAACATAAGTCTATTTACCCTTTAATTTTTACCCAAATTTTATGAAATTATATTTTCCTGATAGACCATTTTATGACGAATAAATACTTATGATTTTTGTCATTGTACTATATTTATTTTATTTTTTTAATTATTATGAAAAAATATTTTTTATGACCAACCAAAATATCGTAATTTTCACCCCATTTTTCGGTCTTAGGGTTGATAAAAATTTTCCAACGGTAAATTATGAGTAGGAATACCGTTCTGAACATTTTAAAAAAAAAATCAAGTCGATATGTGCAATATTAAAGAAAATAGGTTTTCATAGATTTTCGTTTAAGTCCAGGCTGCTTACACATAGCTGTGAATACGTTGTTATTTAACTCTGCGCACCAAATGTAGTATAAAAAACTGTATTTCTCAACAAAACTCTATACAATTATATTTTTCTGATAGATAATATCACACTGAATCTTTATATATACTAAACTTACCTTAACTTCAAATATTTTCACAGAAATCACATTTTGAACGTAAATATTTGGCATATTTTCATCGTTTTAGAGGGTTATTTTTTGTTTGAACATAAGACTATAAAACATTTATTTCTTACCTAAACTTTATCAAGTTGTACTTTTCTGATAGACCAGGTCATGACGGTTAAGAAAATATAACTTTTGTCATAGTACGAAAGATATTATTTTCTTAAATTACTTCGAAAAAATGTATAATGTGATAATCCAAAATATCGTATTTACAGTGGTTTCTATTTTGAACATAAGTCTATTTACCCTTTAATTTTTACCCAAACTTTATGAAATTATATTTTTCTGATAGACCATTTTATGACGAATAAATACATATGATTTTTGTCATAGTACTATAGTTATTTTATTTTTTTAATTACTACGAACCATAATAATTTGTGACGATCCAAATTAACGTCATTTTCACCCTATAATTTCGGTCTTAGGGTTGATAAAAATTTTCCAACGGTAAAATTTGAGTAAGAATACCATTCCGAACATTTAAAAAAAAAAATCAAGTCGATATGTGCAATATTAAAGAAAATAGGTTTTCATAGATTTTTGTTTAAGTCCAGGCTGCTTACGCATAGCTGTGAATACATTGTTTTTTACCTCTGCGCACAAAATGTAGTAGAAAAACTGTATTTCTCAACAAAACTCTATACAATTATATTTTTCTGATAGATAATATCATACTGAATCTTTATATATACTAAACTTACCTTAACTTCAAATATTTTCGCAGAAATCACATATTGAACGTAAATATTTGGCATATTTTCATCGTTTTAGAGGGTTATTTTTGGTTTGAACATAAGCCTATTTAAATTTTATTTCTTACCTAAACCTTATAAAATTGTATTTTTCTGATAGACCAGGTCATGACGGTTAAGCAAATATAATTTTTGTCATGGTACTATAGATATTTTTTTCCTAAATTACTTCGAAAAAATGTATATTTCGATAATCCAAAATATCGTAATTACAGTGGTTTCTTTTTTGAACATAAGCCTATTTAAATTTTATTTCTTACCTAAAACTCATGAAGTTGTATATGTTCTATATTTATTTTATTTTTTTAATAGACCAGTTTATGCCAGATAAATACATTTATGTTTTGTCAATATTAGGGAAAATAGGTTAATAGAGAAAAGAAGACTATTTTTATTTTGTCATTGTTTATTTTTTTTATGACTATTACAGTTTTTTTCCTATTCATTAATAATTTCTTTTAACTTCTTATTAATAGACTTAATATGAGGAGTTTTGCATGACATTGGTTTTTCCTACACAAACAAAACAAAATCATGGGCATTAATGTATATATTTATTTATTATTTAAATATTGTAATATATTTTCTTCATATGTTTTTATATTTTTTCTATGATTTCTTGTTAGACTTTTAGCACTCCATTTAAGTGGTTTAAATTTTCCGTTAATTACCTGTGGTGTAAAATGTTTCACATATTTTTTTTTGTATGTGTATGGACTGGTGTCCGCAGATTTCGGAAAAAAAACTGTGACAGTGTCAGTATCTGATTTAATAACAACAGCAGCATAGTAAGGCCTTCCATCGGTAGTAACATTTACCACGGTGCCCTCATGAAAAATTTCTTCATTTATGGAATTTTTTCCTTGGATTGTTTCTATAAGTGGTTCGTCGGATTCAACAACAGGCGCCTGTTAAACATAATGTCTAAGTATTAATAATGATTTTTACATACATTTTATTTAAAAAATAAACCTGAGCTGCTAAATATCTAATATACAATATACTTACATCACAATGATTGACGTTTTTACTCTGCTTTTCTGTAGGTGGTTTGTCAGATTCAACAACAGGCGCCTGTTAAACATAATTTCTAAGTATTAATAATGATTTTTACATACATTTTATTTAAAAAATAAACCTGAGCTGCTAAATATCTAATATACAATATACTTACATCACAATGATTGACGTTTTTACTCTGCTTTTCTGTAGGTGGTTTGTCGGATTCAACAACAGGCGCCTGTTAAACATAATGTCTAAGTATTAATAATGATTTTTGCATACATTTTATTTAAAAAATAAACCTGAGCTGATAAATATCTAATATACAATATACTTACATCACAATGATTGACGTTTTTACTCTGCTTTTCTGTAGGTGGTTTGTCGGGGTCAGAGTTTTCATTGTGCGCATCATATGGGTGGTGTTTAAATCTTTTCCTGGTTTCCCATTTACAATTCCCGCTGTTTGATGGCAACCCTTTATAGTTTGTATCTAAATAGGTCCACTTTTTTTCTGAGGGATTTTTTGGGTCACCATATTTTTCTATTATCAATTTCATTTCATTGATGGTCATTTCACTGGGAATTATCTGTAACCCAAGTATATACCACTTTTCTATTATAATTTTTTTATAGTCCGGGTACGAATGGGATCCTTCCATAGGGCGTTATCTACAGCCAATATGTGCTTGTTGAAAAAGGGTCTGAAAAAAATAAGTGTCAACTTTAGCTGTACATTAAGAGGATACTACCCAGTGGCGGCGGGATACAGGGTAGCCGGGTCCGGGTGGGTGTATAATTGTAAGATCTCAACATAAATATCATGATAAATATTATAATTAGTATAATAATACAAAAGAATGAAGAAAATTCATCACTTACATTACAAAAAATTACTAAAGTTTTATCTAACTACAATTTGAGTCAAACTTTCCCCAATTTATAGTTGGCTTACAAAGGTTTACTAACAATACCCGCCTCATCTGAATCTAGATAGCATTTTCAAAGGTAATCTTGTGTTATTAACATAATATTATTAATTTTATTTAATTTGAAATATCTATTTATTTTAATAAAAAATAGTTTGAATTTTGAAGTCATAGTATTTCATATACATTTTATTATACAGGTTAAATTAATCAAGACTAGACTACGTTCAATCATTGGACAAGACCGATTGGAAAATCTGATGATTCTTAGCTGTGAAAGAGATATCAATTAAAAAGTATCAATTATGAAGAAGCAATTAATGTGTATGATATGGCATCAGATTTATTAAGAGATAGCTGTTATTTAAATGATTATGCCACTTCTGCAGTTATAAAAAATAACTGAACTAAATATACAATATGCTTCAAAGACTAAAAAAGTTCGCGCCGCCACTGACGCTACCCATACATTTATTAATTTATAGAGGTTACTTACTGAACTTAATGGATGTTTTCGCCTAATCCACATTGCTATAACGTTTGTGGCTGCATCGTCGACATCACATTGTCCACATAAGACCACGAGGATATCCCGCACTAGGCGAGATATTGTAGCACGTGGTTTTTTGAGCGTCTCCAAAAAGTTGTCATATTCAATTAAACTGATTTCTTTCATACTTTTTTTGTTCAATTGCGAGATGTATTCTGCCATTATAATAGCAACAAGGCGTCTAAAATGTAATGCCATGTTAATTTTTTGGCATTTTTAACAGTGAACGGAGACATGTGACGAGCAAGCGTAACGAGCAAGCGCGAGCCATGAAATGAAAAGTGTATAAAATCATGTAGGGTTAGGGTATTGCGTCCTAGTTAATGGTAGTTGAACATAAGGTAATTGAACATAAGGTAATCATGAACATCCTACTATGATAACATAAACAATTGATAAAATGATAACAGATCATATTATCTAAAATCTTAAGACGAACTGTAAAAATTCATGGAAATTGGGGAATACCTCGGTTTCATACGAAATTACGGTATTAAGTTGTGAATATACTGCGACACTGCGTTATACTTGTAAAATGGGCGTCTGTTTTAGTTGTTGCCGTTGTCGCAGGAAAACTAAGCCAGATACACCAGGATACATTCAGAACAATATGCCACCCGTGCCCGGCGTAGTCAGCGTACCCGTGCCCACCGTACCCATACGGAATAGTATGCCACTAAAAACCGAACAGTGGTATTTTAGGAAGATGTCAATAATAGAAGCCGAGAAATATCTACTCTCACATGTGAATAGTCACAGATCAATGATAATCAGAGATTCTGAGACTAGTAAAAATGCTTACTCTTTGTCTGGTAAATTAATTAAACATATTTTTTGATTAATATATTAATATATTATGTACATTTACTATAGTTCGTTATGGTAATATTGTCTATCACTACCGAATAAAAAAAATACATTCTTCATTCTTTATTGTTGAAAATATAAAGTTTAAAAATCTAAGGGGATTAGTTGAACATTACAGTAAAGTATTAAGTAAACTTCAGGCGTCTGGTGTTGAATCCGACAAACCACTTATAGAAACAATGCAGAGTAAAAACGTCTTCAATCATTGTAATGTAAGTATATTGAAACTATATATTTATCAGCTTAGGTTTTTTTCAAATAAAACGTTTGTAAAAATCAATATTAAAACTTAAACATATAAAAATAATAAACAATAATTTAACAAAATATTAAACATAAAACATTTATAGCAATCTGTGGTTGAAGATCAACTAGCTAACACTATTAAATTTGGCTAACGCACTTTTAAATATATTTAATAAATAATCCACGTATCTAAATGAATGAAATTATGTAAATTATGAACATGTTAAAAATTAAAAAATTATGTTTATTTTTTTGATAGGTGAAGAAACATGTAAATAATGGTTATGTGTCCCACAGCTTTGTGCCTCAGTGGAACTATTTGTTACAATATAATCCATTGAAAACTCTTAAAAAATTAAGTACCGGTCAGTTTGGGTTGTGGAAAAATATAGCACTGGTTGCTATAAAATTGAAGACAAGTAAATTTAATAATTTAACAATTAAAACAACAATTTAACATTTAAATTTAATTTTAGCTGAAATGCGAATTATGAAAATGCTCAGACCTATCAAATTTATTCAATTATACGATGTTTTCAATAAGGAAGAGCCAATTTATTTTATTACTGAACTTATGAAAAATGGAAGCTTATTTGACTTTTTACAAGGTATCTTTCAATATATTTTTTAAAATTTTTGTTTGTTGTATATTTTATATAACACCTAAAAAATTTAAACTTGTTTATAGATAAAGGACTTAGTTCCATAGAAGAGAATGCTGCACTTTTTAATCCGATATGAACATTAAAAATGGAGTTATAGCCAAATATATTATGAATTTGTATGGTAAAAAAGAAAATGTTATACGATAATATTCCCTGCGGCCCGCATGAAGTTCCCCGCCCATTGAGGGATACAAACACGCACTGACCGTAAGCGCGTGTATTGTCACAGCGCTTGCGGCGGCGGTGTTTTCAGTTAATACGTAACGGCTCGCGTATATATTCAATGTTGTTCTTTCTTGCATCGACCGCCGTCCGTTTTGCACGTCCAGCGTTATATGTTCTATTGACTGCCGTATCATAACCTCAAATACGCGCACGTTATTTTAACTGTGTATTATTTTATGTATTTTATACATAAAACGTTGTATTATTATTTTAACTGTGTGTTATTAACTGAGTAGGTACCTACTGACTGCAGTATCAGAATACGTACACATTAAATTTTGAGAATGACTCGTTACTCTTTAAAAAAAATAAGACATAAACGTCGAAAAAACTACTTAAATCGTCGGGATGAAGCTCTCGCTAATCAAAAAATATATAGAGCTGTTCCTAATTCCCAACCATGTACACGTAAATAGCATGATGTCTTGTTTGCATTTAAAGGTTCACTTGAAAAGTGGACTAATAAATTAATACCCAATTTGAATCTACCTCTCGGGAAAACTAAACCCATTATTGAAAAAATGATCAAATGGGTTTTAATTCAAAGAAATAGCAGTATAAAAACGTATACTAAAAATGTTAACCTCTTAAAAACGCATATTTCAAGTATC
>WHPZ01579846.1:0-10573 GCA_016617965.1 Macrosiphum rosae | reverse complement strand
TACAAAAACTGGTCCCTAGGCTTCAAAAATGTATTGATCTTAATGGCGATTATGTAGAGAAATAATGACATGTTTTGACACTTATCTTGTAAATTTCATTTAAATAAATCCATTCTTCAATTTTTAACACATGTTGTAACCTTACTTTCTGGACGTCTCTCGTATTATAGATATTATTATATATATGTGTCAAATCGTCAAACGATCGAAGACGTACGTGCACCTAATATTATAGTATATAGTTGCAATATGTACGATAAAACATAATATTATACATCGTATATTATTATACCCGGAGAAGAGAGAAATAACAATTTTTTTATTTGCGTATTAAATAAAATATGTTCGCGTCAAAGCGTCGTGACATCAGGGTATCGTCATCTGTGGGGTGCAATGGTGTGCATCATATATTTGAGTCTCATAGATGCACTTTATATTTTACAGATAATGTGTTATTGCAGGAATTGATAGAAACTGTTGTAGGTAGCTAAAATCATGAAGTATATATGTGTATAGTATAACATACGTCATGACACAATTTCCGTGATAAAACTATAAAAGTGATAATTTTTTTTTTTAATTTAAATTCTCCTTAACTAAATATATACATTTATTGAATATTTTAAATTCTTTAATATTAACCATCCTAATTTTTCTCTTGAACGTCCTTTTACATTGTAATTATTTTTAGTTAAAACAAAAGGTATTATTATAGGTATTAAATATAAAACGAGAAACTACCTATCAAAGTGTAGTAACTTGTCTGATAATAATGTTTAAATATGTGAGTATACTTTTCTATTTTGGATGTGGCTCTGATTATAGTATTATCGATACTAGTAATAAGAATGATTTCCATTAAACTTAAAACCATGATTAATGGGTGTATATAATGGTGGTATAGTTATATAGGTATAGTAAAGTAAACGACAGTCTACCTACAATCTACCTAATATATTATAATGTCATTGCAGACATTGGTCAAATTCAAATATAAAAACATTTTAAATTTAAAATATAATTCATCGTAAATACCAAAATAATTTACTTTTCAAAATTGAAATCGAACTACTTCCATGTTTAATTTTCTTTCGCTTATTGAGCTAAATGAATGAAAAATCGGTTTAAGTCAATTTAGGTGTACGTAGAATATATCTATATTAAGATGTGTAGGTATACTATAAGTACATAACAGCTAAGTGGTTAGCTTATAGGTTAAGTTAAATAGTGACTTAAACTCTGACCAAAACTATTAGTAGGTATCGATGAATTATTAGTTGAATATTATAATGAATTATTCATTAATATCCGTTATTTGTTTTCAAAGCATTTATCTTCGTCGTTGTACACTTCATAACATATTATAATATGGCGTTAGAAATGTTAGAATATTTTCCATTCTCAAATTTTATATTTATTATAACAATAACAATAATAATCATAAAAAAAATTTTAATTAATTTCCAGTACCTTCACCACGAGGTCTTCGGCCCAACACATTTTAAGAACCTCTGGTATATAATTCATCTCAATGCGCATAATATACATAATATATATGGTACGAGCGTGAGTAGACATTTTTATCTAGGCTCGTAGATGTACGTTTGACTCGTGGGAAACAGATCCACTCGTACCTACACCTAAAAACCGCAAGTTTTGATTGCAAACACGTTTTATGTATCCAATCACTGAGAACTTCATAGATAGTCGTAATATAATATTATTATCATCTATAAACATAATATTATATGACACTTTTTTATATATATAATATTATCATCAGTCTTTGAACTTTTGAAGTTAAATTTCTAAAAAATCACAAATATATGCAAGTTATATTGGAGTTTAAAATTCATACAATTTGCAATTTTCAAATTTTTTTTTTTTTTTAGAATGAAGGCTTCGACTGCTAAGGTCATTAGCATATAAATTATACAATGGCTTATATTAAAAATTGTCTTACAATGTATAATAATATGGTAATTAATACAGGTATATAATTATATTAATAATAAAAGTTTTATTCTTGGCTACAATATTGAATTCAAAGTACTTTAAGTTGTTCTTATACTGATTATTACAAATTTCGATAATACACAAATATTTTTTACTATTATAGAAATTTAAAAGTTCACAAGATTCGACGAAATTGGATAGGTATTTAATAAATATTAAATTAACGATTTTAGCTATTTTAATATTTTGAGACAATTGAAAAAATATTGGTACGTAAGGAATTATGGCGTTTTTTCACCATTATTTTTTAATGAAATTCTCAAAATATTTAGAATAATTGTTTAGCTATTTATACAGCGAAACCATTCACACCTAGAATGGTGTAAATATGTACGTAGTTGGTACCTATTGGTTTATAAGATGTCTGCAGCAAAAATCTTTGGGCAAAAATTGAAGTACCCATCGAATCAAGAAAACAGTAACGCACAATAATAAAATAAATAATAAATACTATTATAATATATAATAGAATTCAAAGTTATAATCTATCTATACTTAGAAATAAACGCTGATCCAACTGCAGCTGTATCACTCAGCATCGTTTTTTTTTTTTTAATATGCCTATTATAGATACGTCCTACAATGATATTTTATCATTCAATTTTTGAATTCAAATTTAACACACCCGTTGCAGTGACCTACTCAATAACGAGGTTTACTCGATCTACCGTACTACACGAAAGCTAGATCAAAGGTTAAAAAAAATTGTTTTCATATTTTATTTAAACAGGTCAGCATGCAGTTATTTAAATATAGCTACCTGCATTACAGCCGTGGTAGTTTGTTTATAGTTTTCTGCGAATCAAATGTGGTAGAATTTTTACGATCAACAATTTTTTGTAGTGTGAGTACGAGGAAAGAGAAAAAAATACAAACGGATGAAGCCGTTTTTAATTTACACGTCACCGTAGTCTTTGGAGGACATAAAAAGACATAAAAAGAAGTATAGAAAGTGGTCCAAACTTCAAAGTTTCGAGTGATTATTCCGGGGACACGCATCGATATGTCCTGCGTAAATCGTAAGCTGGACTAATTAAAATACAAAATAATATATTATTATATAGGAAGACAATAGTTCCCGGTAATAGAATATTATAGGTATAATAATATTATTTTAACCATTTTTAAAATCCATTCGTATCTACATAATTTTTATATTGGTAGCAAACTTATACAATATTATATTATAATATTAATGACATTATATCCTTTGAAAGTAATTATTTTATGGCGTGTAATATTTATTTAATTAAATCGCATACCCAGAAAACGTGTATACAATACAACGACCACTCATTACTCAATAAATGTGATATATAGCTGCGATATTGTTAATATATTCATTATATTTTAATTGACCCTTTCAAAAAATTCATACACTTCGTAGAATTATTTTCCGTTAACAATAACGCAATAAGTATAATAAAAGTAAAAATTAAGTTGTATAAACTTGTATACAGTGTAAAAACAAATACAGTTTAGTCATTTTGCCTATTCTGCCAATAAAATATATGAAAATGTTTCATAAGACGTCAAGGACCTACTATAGTATAGGTACTATGTATATTGTATAGTGTATTAAGTATAATATACATTTTGATTTAAGGTCAACTTATTTGTGTCCTGTATAAATACACGTAATAATGGACAACATTGTGTATAATAATATTGTAAAATCATTTTCACTTAAAAGAAATGAAAGAAAATCATCGTAATTTGACAGTCCATTATTTAGGTATTGATTAAATAATCAGTTGAAGTCGAATTTTATTATATAGCAAGTAATTGTAATGCCAAGTAATTATTATTGTTAAATAGTTATTATGTGGAAATAATATATTAAATTAAATTAATAGAATACATTGTAATCCATATCTCTATATAAAAAAAGACAAACGATGTCCTATAACCCGTGGACATAAATCCGTTCATCCGATCGCGATGAACTTTGGTACAGAGATAGATTAGACCTTGGGGAAGGAAATAGGCTACGTTTTATCGAGAAAAAGTTAAATAAGAGATCCAAGAAGGAGAGGTTCTCAAACAGGGATTCAAAGTCTCGACTTCGAACCTGCACGGTTTCGGTAGACACATTTTTTGCGTTGTTTTTACATTGTTTGTTTTTTAATTTTTGTCTATAAATAGTCGCTATAATATATACTTACTAATTTTCGCAACAACGATACGGTGTTGAAAAATGGTAAAATCATCATATTAAAATATATTTTCCCACCTGTCACTCACTCCCTGGGGCCTACGGTATACCAGCAGTACGTTTATGGTTTATAAAAGTATACAACGAAAGCCAACAACACTATACAATGTACGTATAGTATGGTCGGGCATAATAAACATAGTCGATGGACGATACGGTTTGATACAGGGTGGGCCACGGGAACAGGGACAAAAGTTGACGGGTTTTTCTCAACGTTGAATGAAAGTCTAGTTTATCTAATGCCGTTTTGTCGTCACTATGGAGCAGTGGAGTGTCATTCACAGTGTCGTTCACCATGTGTTAGCTTACGACGCATTTGCGAAATACAATGAATCGGTAGTTAAGGTGCAGCGCGCATTTAGACGGCGTAAGACTCCGTGTTCTCGGGAGTTAATGCAGTACGTTTTGGACCATTTTTTTTTTTTTTTTTTATTAACTGTCCCCGTTCGAAAACTATCTAGGTACCTACCTCATAATTGTTTTACCATTGTGAGCAGTACCCTGCCTACGACGCCGAAGTGAAGTCTGAATGAGTGCTGCGCCTTAACTACCGATTCATTGTTTTTCACAAATGCGTCGTACGCAAACACACGGTGAACGACACTCCACTGCTCCATAGTGACAAGTCCAGGGCTTGCATTTGAAAAAAATTTTGTTTTACGTTATTTACAATCAAAATGTTATACAACTTTTGAGTTTATTGTTATTCAAAATTGAAACGTTATTCAATTTTTGCGTTTATCGTTATTCATAAGTAAAACGTAATACAATTTTTGCGTTTATCGTTATTTAAAATTTAAAAGCATTTAGATACCTGTTTTAAAAGTACACAGGCCGCAATTTAAAAGTATATGACTTAGACCTTTTTTAGGGGACATAATTTCCCTATTTTAAGTTTTAAGTAGGTATTGTATAATTTTATTTATTTTATTTAATTTATTTAATTAAATGGGTTAGATAACCCAATTACATATTATTTACAAAATATAGAGTACAGTGATACAGATTAAATTACAATGCATAGTTCGTAAAGAATTCTTGGATTGAATAAATAATTGAATACTACTAAGTATTATTAAATAATTGGAAATTATTTATTTCGTTTAATGGAATACAATATAATATATATACCGTTTTGCGTTATGTTTTGCGTAATGATATATCATATATTTTGTTAAACGTTACGTTTTGTTTTATGTTATTTATTTAATTATGTTTATCATTTTCCGTTATATAATTACGTTAACAAATTTCAATCGTCTTTTATCAAACATAACGTTATAATCATAACGTTATTATAACGTTTGCAAGCCCTGGACTGACAACAAAACGGCATTATCTGACGGATCGAATGAGCTAAACTAGACCTTCCTACTCACATTCAACGCTGAGAAAAACCCGTCAACTTTTGTCCCTATTCCGTGGCCCTGTATATTATATGAACTTTTGCAGGTCAGTATATATATATATGACGTAATAAATTAAGCTTAAAACCGATTGATGTGTGCGTGCTCCGACGATGCAGAGCGTGAAAAAACTACCTCATCAATTTCCGTAAAATGTTTCGTACGAAAACTCAAAGGTGGTACTCAAGTCGTATATAATAGCGCATAAGCATATAATAGTATAATACTCATCAGACGTCGGTAAATTTTAAGCGCACCGTATTACGCGTACAAATAATAACAGTAATAAAAATACTCGACATTTTCTTCTCACTCTCCGACGCCGCTGTCCCGTTCGTGTGGCTTTTGAATTTTTTTTTGTTTTGTTTTTTGTTAATACGCTCAGGAGAGATTTTTTCGCCCTTTATTTTTTTTTCCGTCCACGCCAGAGTGAACTCTGGAGCGCGCGCACACACACCCACATACCCACACACCCTGCATATCCACCCCGCGATTATACGTATATATATGCATATACGCACGTTGTGTGGCGATATAGTACTGGGAATTTCATCTCCACCGGCCAACCAGAGCGGCGTGTGTGTGTGCGCGCGTGAAGGGATAACGCAAACATCTCTGCAGAAATGCAACTCAATTTCACGTTTCGCTACCCATATGTAACGGCGGGGCCCCGAAATCCCGGGCCAACCTCTGCTTGTATATATATATAAATATAATATATATAATATATATTTATATATGTATATGGTCCACACACACTCACGTGAACCCCCTTTGCGCGCGCGATCTTCGTCTTCGGCGTCGGTCGTTTGACGAATATGTGTGTGTGTGTGTGGAGGATAAAGAGGAGAGGAAAATAAAAAGAGCGAACCAAATAATGAAACGCTACCGCCCCGTACATAATATACTCTCACTACATTTATTATACGGCGACTAGTAAAAGGAATTGCGGAGTGAAAGAAAAATAAAGTCTCCAAGACCGGAGAGAGAGAAAGATTATTACAATATGTTATACCACCAAAGTATGTAATAATATATGCGCGAATATGTATGTACATAATATATAGATACGTTGATGAGTATATGTTACAGTGAATCGCATGACCGAACACCGTCTGTACGTATTATACATTGTGATACAGTAAAATATACATATATTACCTATATGGTATAAACTGCACTTGTCTGCATGAAAAGTATTAACGTTTTTGGAAATGTTTTTTTCTTTTCGCAGCCTATATTTTTGATTTTAAAATTTCCAAGTAGAATATATATCTGAAGATTTCATTGTATAAAAATCAAATTTTGAGTATACCTAGTCGATTATTTATATCTTATAGGTAACTCATAAGAAGTTAGTAGATACAATATAGTTATAAGGTTAAGACGAGCGATGAGCAGAGTCGAATGGCATGTGGATATCCTGAACAATGTTGGCATCTCACGCTCGTCTAAATCCATCTAAACTCGATAAACTTTGATTTTTATAGCCATGTTGAAATTCCCAACAAAAAATTGTCTGCCTAGGAATATTAAATCAAAATGTACGCTGCTGCTCATCTAAAAAGGTAAAAACTTAAAAATTATGACGATTTTTGGTAATATTAGGTATGTTTGTTGGTGAAACTTTTGATGTATTGGTTCCTATATAAACAGTATACTTGACTTTTTTTCTGTGCCAACAGATTGATCTAGGTTTTTATATATTTTATTTGAAACGCGGATGAAGTTCGTTGTAGAAAACTAATTTTTTAATAAAATAATAGTTTAATGATATTATGATAACGCGATGATTTAGGGACGGCAAATCATTTATAGTTAGTGTCCGGGACATTTAATGTGCATTTTTTTTTTAACTCACCGAAAACTTTTTTCCGAGCATTAGCCGCGTCTATAATATAAAAAAAATATATTATAATATTTTTTTGAAACAAAAGAAACGCATAATATATATAAATACACACTGGAAAAAGATATTGTTCAACAAAGGCGGCGGATTCTCCCTACTATATTATGTATATTTCCGATATCTGATTGTTCGTGAGAGACGACTTGGTCCGACATCTTGAAAATAAAAATCCCACTCAACAAAGGGTGATGCGCAGAAGTGATAATAGACGTATTTTATACGGGCGAGCAAAAATATTGTTTTTGTTTGTTCTAATCCTGCAAAAGTCATTGTACATCGTATAAAAAACTGTGTTATAAGAATATTATTATTATTATTATTATTATTACGCGTTATAATGTTAAATATACGTATAATACAATACACAATATATACTGCAGGCAGGTACGAGAATATAAAAACGAATAAAAGAACGACTGCAGCGAGAGAAAATTGTTATTATTTTTTTATTATTTTTTTGTCGTCGACTTATAATTATATTTTATAATCTGCATAATATCGAGATTTATCAGTTGTAATATTCCCGAGAGTGATAAAAGTTAATGAAAACCGAATTCAATTGGTAGGAAAAGGGATAAGAATGATAATATTACACCGGCGAATAATAAAATAATATTATATACGACGTTTATAATGTCATTGCACAGCGGCGTAGTAATCATCTCTCGACAATGAGATGATGTTGGATTTTCCGAAAGAAAACACTAGTCTAAAAACACACGACCCGCATTGTATTATTGGGTAGGTATACATATGGTTCCACGACATTTGATCCGGTAAATAATATCCGGAAACAAATGATCCGCGTCATTAGATCCAGTGCAAAAATATCCTGTACTCAAATTAACCGGGTTAAAAATATCCGGTATTTTTAAATAATTAAAGTTATTGACTCTAAAAATATAAAATATAAATGTAGGTATAATAATTGTGCGATAAATATAATTGTGTTTTTATGATAAATAAATAATATAAAATCAAAATTAATGACAGTCAAAAAAAAATATAATATATAATTTGAATATAAATATAAATATAATAATTGTAGGATAAATATAATATAAAATCAAAATTATTAACAATCAAAATATAAAATAATTGTTTTTCTATGATAAATATATATAGTTTAATGATTAAAAATTGAAATTATGAGCAATACCTTTTAAGTAATTTAATCGATGTCCTCTTTGGTAATTTAATACCACATTTTCTAGTCGCTGGTCCAAATCTTAATAAAATAATATTATTGCGTGGCGGCGTAGTAATCATCGCTCGACAATGAGAGGATGTTTGGAAAGAAAAAGACCGAAAGAAAACACACTACAGCATTATTGTATTACAGACTTACAGTATTATTGGGTAGGTACATAATATGAGTTATGACTTACCTTTAATCTTTATCATGATACACTCTCATGGATATTAATAGCAGACGGAAATTGACAGCCCGTCAACACATTATGCTGTCATGCTTATATGCGCAAATAGTGGAAAACAAAATATAATAATGATATTATTACTACTGCGGTAATACTCGTGTTATAATAATAATTGCAACGATTTCGACTCGCGGCTAACGAGGCACACAATTAATTGTACTGTACAATATAATATTAAATTTTATACACTTTTTACTGATATTATTTCGGTAATCGTATTATATGGCAGCGTAGTTTGAAAACAACGTAGGTACCTACTGCAACCGCACAGAGAGATTTCATCAAGAAGAAATCCCATTTTTATCCTGTAATAATACATATTTTATTCAAATTCTGTTTTTAAAACTCTTAAACACCTACTTAGGTACATTAGGTATACCTGCTTAAAATCCAAATGTTCAAACACTTAGATTTTTATCATTTAAGAAATAGGTTCTGCGTTAATACAAACTTCTATTTTTTAATGAAGCTAGTATACCTATACCACCAGTCTTTTTTACTGTAAATCATTAATCAGATGGTGTTCTTGAAAAAATGTTGATCAATCTAAATCAAAATTTAAACGAATACAGTTTTCTAACTATTAAACTGTTTTGTTAAGGATAATAGACATGGTTAAGCATAGTTAGACAATAAATATAAAATAGATAGGTAATTTCAGTATTTAGTCTATATTTACCATGTAGTTTTAAAATCATAACAATCACCATACTTCAATGTATTCTAAACCTATCATGAACTAATTTTACCATGAAATATTATACTCGGTACTATAAGTCCTTAGAAGAATAAAATTGAAACCATTCAAGTTAATAATAAAAGTTATAAGTTAACCATTCGAGTTATAAAACTTTTCAAAAAAATCTCCTAAACAATCTAAAATGAATAAAGGACGGTTTTATATGAAGAATAGAAGTTTTTAATGTTTCTATTACTATTCAAGCCATTAAGGTCATTCCTTAAATTACACGCAGAATCTAAGTACATGACAATCAAGGACCTTATAAGTATACTTAAAAATTACAACATTTGAATAAATTCATTATTAAAGGAAAAAAGTATTGAGCGTGCTTGGTGAATCACCTTGTACCTTACCTACCTATGTTCCATATTATATTTTATAATGAAAGGGTGGCCGAGCGCATATAAACCATTTTGTAGACAGAGATTATTCTTATAATCTATAGAATTTGCGATGATTGTCGTTAACACGAAACGTTGTATCGGTGAATTAATTGTTTTTAGATTGCAACAGTTGTAATATTATTATTCATTGTTTTTACTATTTTTTTAAATCGTACAAAAATAATAAAGTTATAATATGCAATTTTATGTATGTACTATTGTCTATGATGGACTATGATAGTCGTTTAAAATGCAAAAAGTTTTTGACAAAAATCCAGATACAAAGCAAACTACTCGGTGGTGTGTATTAGGTTTTTGGTATGTATATAGGTATCCACCTAAAATAAGATTATATGTACGTCGATAATTTCGAATTTTGAATTACTTACCTACGATTTTGGAAAACTATTATCACGTTTTATAAAAATCCTGCACCCTACTATTTGATATCAAATTGAAAATC
>WHPZ01579845.1:0-11185 GCA_016617965.1 Macrosiphum rosae | reverse complement strand
GTGTAAATACAGATTTGACAAAACCTAACATTTCATAATTATTTAATAAATACTATTACTATCAAATTTATTTTTTTTTATAGTTGTATAATTTATAAATTATTTGCATCTATTTATTGTTTGGAAATTAGAATTGGAATAAATACGTCTTCAAATAAAAAAATAAAACTTTGTAAAAAAAAGACACTTGGATTTTGTACTTGAAAATTATAAAATATAATAAAACAACTATTTTTTATTCTTATAATCTATTAAAAACTATTTCTATATATCAGTTCCTATCTATATTATGTTGGAATTATTGGACCAGCCCCAGAAAAAAATTCAAAATACGCCACTGCCCATATATATTACGTACCGCCGTGCCTCCGCCTTCTTCGCGAAACAGCAAAACTATAATTATTGTGTGGACAAATCATGTCATAAATATACTTGTAGAAATATTCAAATATCGAATAAACATACATCGCATAATAAGCAATTGTCATTTATCAATCATGAGGAGCAGATTGTTGTCGACAAACATTTTTTTTATACTTGGCAAATAATACTGGGCAAAATACTTGAAAATATATTACATTTAACTATTTAAGGTTCATCAAAAGTTGTTGTTAGTAGAAATGAAAAAAAGTTGATCGTAAATCCACAATAATTTTCAACGGGTGTCTGATGTAAGAATTTGGACAAAATTCGTCAAAATCAAGAGAATTTGCAAATTATTTTGAATTAAAATTTCAAAAAAATGTTCTGTTTGTTTCTAAAATTTAATAATGGGTTCTTCATAAGTTTTTCAACATGTTGACACAAAAAAAAGAGTTCGGTGTAAAGTCAAATACCTAAATATTTTATGAGCGTTAGATCTATCTATCCAACCTAACATAACAATATAAAAATCTGTAAATTAATGAATTCTCGCACCAATGTTTTTCTAATTTTGTTGTAATTCAAAAACAAATGACCGTATACGGTATAGGTACTTGAAATGTTCACTTAAATTTTATATTATCGATTAATGTACGTGGTATAAATTTCAAAGTATTTTGATTCATTTTGAGCAATCCATGGACACTTTTGATAAGCGGAGCTGGGAGCTAGTGGGAAGTTAATGGTGTTTATTTTTATTTTTTATCCTGTATACAAAATTTCTACCAGAAGGAGTGATTTCAACATATAGTATCTTATATTTTAGCAAATTGGATCAATATTGTACCTTAGGCAGAACATTATTCTATTTTCTCAATAGTTATTTAATGACACGGGAAAAACCACCGAAATATTACGAAAAACCTTTAAAAACGGGATTTTAATTTCCAACACCATAGAAACAAATAAAAAAAAAGCGGCTAAGTGGATGTCACTCTGCTGTACAGTAGGCTACACGTGGGTCATTGTATAATGGATTGCATCAAACTTGAATTCAATGATATAAAATTATTGTATAAGAAAAACGATTCTGAGCGGAGACGGTTTGTCAGTCTGGATATTTTATATTGTTATTAGTTATTATATCATGCAAGTTGAATTAATATTATTTTTAACTTGAAAAAAATTCTGATTGCTCAACTTCTTTTGGGTGTAATATACTGTGGAAGCAATATCTTTTCAAGTGTAAATGATATTATATTTTAATGTATAGCCATCTCGACCGGCGCGGCGTTATCCCGTGAGATTCACAGCAATATATTATCAGGTAGGCAATCTACCAATGGTATATCGCGGACCCCGAGCTGTTTGTACCGGTGGAAGACATTTGCACCAAAATGAGATAAGAAAAAAAAAGTTGTTATGGACGAAAGCTCAAAAATCCTAGACACCTGTGATGGCCGTCGAGCGAGGAGTAGGTACCGTAAATGCTGCCGCGAGTCGCCGCAACGGCCGCCGAGCCGCCGCCGCCGAGACTGAAGAAAAGTAACGATTAGACCATGAGTCCCTGATACTTCTGGCACCTTGTTTGGCTTGTTTTTAGATTTAGTTCGTACGACCCCACAGACCAACAATATTATTGAAATTAAGTTTTATATGACACGACGAGGTTAGCCTTGAAAAAACGTTCCTGACGAAATACTATAATATTATATAATATTAAACAGTGATTTTAGCCAAAACAGACAATTTTTATTCCATGGTAGTTCCTGGTACTCCGACCACGAATTAAGATATACTAGGTTATCTTAATTCGTGACTCCGACTCAACATTTTTCGATTTAGTTCGTATGTTGTAGTAGCGTTTTTACTATCCCGATCAACCCAAGCAAAGTCTGTGCGGTTGAACGTAAAATGTTGAACGAAAAATGTAGTCGGAGTACCAGGAACTCATAATCTAGTCGATACTTTTCTTCAGTTTCGGCGGCGGTGGTGGCTCGACGACGATTCGCGGCATCAGCCACTCTATTGACGACGCGGCGGCAGCAGGCCAATAATAATTTTAACAAAACTGTACAATAATAATAACAATAATATTGTTGGTTTGTGTAATGTACGGTTTATCACACCAAAAACACTTCGTTTAGCTCCGTGTAAAAAAAAAGCTAAGTTAAAAAAAAAAATGTAATAATGATTAAATCTTTAAAAGACGTGATATAATATGGAAATTAAGTAAAATAACATTTTATAATATTACAATACCTATGATGACAAATAACATCAATTGTAATGTTAAATACTTAGTCAACATATTGTTGTCTGTTGATACATTATTAATTACTGAAGTGATTACTTAATTGTATTTATTTAAATATACTTCTACGTCCTGCTAAATAGTTAGGTAAACATGATATGTTGACCAAGTATTTAACATTACAATTGATGTTACTTGTCATCATAGGTATTTGTAATATTATAAAATGTTATTTTACTTAATTTCCATATTATATCACGTCTTTTAAAGATTTAATCATTATTACATTTTTTTTTTTAACTTAGCTTTTTTTATAACACGTAGTTATATATAACGAAGTGTTTTTTGTGTGATATCAGCTATTTTTTTTATGAAATAAGTTTAATTTGACTGTATATAATAATAATAATCCATAATAGCATATGCATCGTTGGCCTCCTGTTGTTATATCTTTTTTTCTATTTTAGTTTTTTTTTTTTCTAAAACTATAATATACAAATTACTATATATACCACTATATAAATAATAAAAATACCGAAACGATCAAAGCCAAATCTCTCTTAGTACACGTAAAACGTTATGCCGTATCAACACACAATTTCAAACAACACAATTATTAGTAATAGTAGAAACTAGAAGGAAATAATAATAAAAGTATAAACACGTCGCGAGCAATCGAGTGCAAGTCACGAAATGGTTTGTTTTTGCAATATTGTCAGTTGTCAACACCGCACCGTCGCAATCGTCCGTGCGTCGTCGTCGTAGTGCATCGTCGCTGCCGCCGCGATGAGAGTTGTGGGAAGTGATAAGCGGCGGGTCGGGGGATATCTACGATATTTTCGTTCCCCGACCCACCGCTTATACATCACCACTGTTCCGTACGCAAAATCGGTCTTAAAAGTACTTGAACATTTTCGCTTATAACTTATAAACTACCTAACCAATCTGCTAGCGAATTCCTCAGTTCCCATCTGCACAATATTTATGATCGATTGATACCTCATACGACTTTATGTGTTCACCCGTTTGCCCTGTAGAGCTTGGCAAAGAATTGACATAAATTAGGACGATTTTTCAATGTTAAAACTCTGTGTCCTGTTATTATACGTTAGTGGCTACTTCGCTATTTTTTTTTACTTAGCTTCGCGCCACTACCGTCGCGCTGGATACTTACCAACTGTTGATTTTGTCTAACTACCTACTGTTATGTCACATTTATACATAATATTATTTCTCTATTCTTATTAATCGAACGATTGTTAATCTTAATCATCGGGCCACGTAAGTTTGAAATATAAAAAGACGGATACGTCTAAAGTATATTAATAATACGTAGGTATTTAAAAAATAAGACAATTTTAAGCTTTTTCTTTTACAAATTGTTTTATAAAATTACTAAATGATCCCGTGCACTTCGTTTCCCGTTAAATGCATCAACTATATATGACTCAAACTTTGTTCAATTCTTTATTTAATATTCGGTGTATGGTGTTCAAAATTTATCTTAACTTTTTTGTTGCCTGAAATAAAAATTCTGATTCGCAACAGTATATAATATTATCAAGTAGGCAATTCACCTGGGGTAGATTACGGACCCCGTGCTGTTTGTAAGTAATTTTATAATTTAACTCTAAAGTATCAAATTTATACCAAGTATGTCACTGAACTCCTAATAAACGGCTGGACTAATATTGTGAATGCCGGAGTCTGTCGACCAATATTGCCTACTCGTCCACGAATACGTGGCATTGTGATCGTTTTATGTACCATATACGTAACTTATATGTGAGTAATTGTGATACATAACACAGAGTACAAAAAAATTAAATGCATTGAATGAATACACTTATTTCATGGCAACCAATAATAGTTTATTAGTTTTAAAACCCATGGAAACCATTTATAAACAAAAATTTCCACCGTTAATCTCTAAATCCCCGTTTGAGCACATCCCCTGATTGGACCTAGGGTGATGATTTGTAGCCTATGTCTTTTTCTAATGTATAAGCTATATTATTGTAAAGTTTCATTAAAATCCATTCAGTAGTTTTTACGTGAAAAAGTAGGTAACAAAGTCACAGACTTTCGCATTTATTATATTAATAGGATAATATATTTTATTTCATTGATATTATGAAAAAGAAATAAATTAGAAAACGATTTATTCAAATTATATTTTATCAATTTATTATTGACATTTTTCTGGAGTTATATTTTTTTCCTGTTAAGTAATGTAATATATTTTTTTTTATTCGTCTGTATTTGGATCCGCAATTTTTTTCTATAGAACCAATCAAAACAATTATATACCTATATTATTACGAATTATGTCCTTTTTATAATATTTAAAAAAACTATAAAAGCCCACTATACGAATGATTTATTTTGATAAACTCTAATAAATTATAAAAATATAGACAGTTAGATATCGTAAGGCATACATACATTTTATAGGGATCTAGGACGTTTCGGCGATATGTCAATTCGACGATGTCCGTTTCGGCGAGCGACCATTTCGGTGAAAATTAATAGTAAAAAAAATGTAATTTAATGTAAAAACGTTTTATATGATATAATAAGTAATTTTAAATCATAAATAATTTTACATATGTTTGTTCCTTTTTGTTAGGTAGCAATGCATAAACTGCAGGATGCACTCCCCCTAAAAATGCAGCTAAAATAACATAAACTTGGCAAAATAAAGTAGGTGCCACTTTGAAAGTTCCATCCATGTACCATATTTTCGAATCTTTTAATAACTTGAGACTAAGTGGTCGACCAAATATTAATATTCTTTCATTGCTAGGCCCACTATCAGCCAATAAAAAATGTTCATTAACTCCGATTGATATGGTGAATAATTTTGATACTCATCGGGTATCTGTAAAGATAATATTGAATCTGATGGATCACATGGAGCTGATATTTCATTATTTATATACGCCGTACTTGTCGTTTTAGAGCTTCGGATGATTGTAAAACGCCCTATAAATTAAAATTAAAATTATTTATTAGTTATACTATAGTATAGTAACTATACGGACCAGATAGGGACAGTATAATAGGCCGTGTAAATATTATAATAATAGAAAAATAAAATGCAATGTGTGTACCTTTGCCGCATCTGATAACCCGTTAACACATTCATTAATTACACAAGACGTAGGTTCCATTGTTAAAACAGCTCGTTGACGCATACTCGTTATAGCTGTGTCTGCTTCTATTCTAGCCGCTTCAGAATCATGACAATGTTTTTTAGCAGAAAATTTTAAAACTTTAAAATCTTAATCATGTATACCGGTATGTATTCGAGCCGGACAAGACAAATCTTTACGACGACATCGCCAAATCCGTTTAGTTTCGTCCGCACTAAGCTTATCAAATACGAACATAAATAACCATCCACGGGGATCACGTTTTTGTTTCTTTTTGATTTTACTTTTGACATTACTTAACTTTTACGAATGATAAAAAAAATAATACCTACACAAATTATTTGACTACGTATAGGTAGGTGTACCTACTTCACTTTCCGCAAATTAACTTAATTATAAAATTATAATAAAAATTATCAAATCATCCACATCGACTATCGTGACCACCTTATCGTGTAGTAATAATGACAATAACTTATTACTTTTATAGTAATAGTAATAAAGATAACATTTCTATACCACACGCCATACGGTGAGACAATGTTACAGATAAGTAAATTGCCGTATCGCCGAAACGGTCACGCGCCGAAACGGACATCGTCGAATTGACATATCGCCGAAACGTCCGCGTAATAAAATATTTGACGGTAATAAGCAATGAATATAATTTGAATTGATTCAAAATATTTACATCAAACACAACATGGACTGCTATAAACTCCAAAGCCAATAGAAGGGGGTCTGACCCCACGTCACTCCCCTTGTATACGCCACTGAAACAAACTGTAATCCGAACAGCTTATAAAAAAAACGTTATTATTTCTTTGTTGAGTATTTGGGTATTTAATTAGTCTGTTAGTTACCTATCAGCCGTCGATCGTTTGTGTCATGCGATTGAAATATTTTTATTTGACCATTGATAGTATTGAAAAGAATCCCACTGTGTATTTAATGGAGCACCGTTTATTGGACACTGGCTAAAAGACATAGTTAATAATTATAGTATTATATTATTATATAAAATATTAAAATTACATACTTTAAAAGCATCAAGTACAAGGTAATATTTTAAAATCATAACAGAATAATTAAATTCGTTATTCTGTGTTGATAATTATTAGATTTTTAGATTTTTTGTTTGCAGTATGAATCATTTATGAGAATCTTTGAATTAAATGTTCAACCATTAGTTATAATAATTGAACAATGACAAATATTTTAAAATTAATTTAGTGGTTAAAAATATTATAAATTATAACTAATGTTTGAAAATGTTATACGATGTAATAAGTTGTTATCAATAATTATTATTGTAACTTGAAATCAAAAAACTCTAAAAAAAAATATTGACACTGTTTTTTTTAAATTTACATGTTGAGTTCAAATTATGCCGAAATTAACTTACGAATTAATAAATTAATGAAGGATAATTATTATAGTTATATTTTAGTATAATATTTTTTTATTATATTTTAATGGATTAAAAATATTATTCATGATCATTCGAACATTTAAAGTATATAATTATGTTAAAACACACTATGGTCTAAAAAATGTTGTGATTTTTTTTTTTTTAATATTTGAGTCTATCGTTGCCTTTAGGGGCAGTAAAAAAGCTACGATTTCCTCCTTAGTATTTTTTTCTGGTAGGAAAGTGAATCTAGTTGGTACTTAGAGGTCAAAAGTAAAAAATTGCCAGTAGTTTTCAACAGTGCCAGGAAAAATTAAGACTCTTAAAAGGTGGTCGTTTCTTCGTCATTTTTTTTTGTATTTAGATCAATAAGCGGAAGAAAAAAAATATACTTCATGATGTCCAAATTTAATTTTGAAAAAATATTTTAATTACTTATTTTATTTTCTAGGTATCGTACGAAATGGATTTTTGATTAATTTTTTTTTTGTACCATTATAATGACTAAAGTAAATGTGAATTTTGAAAAATAAAAAAAAAATTATTTTTTTGGTACCTTATACTGATTAAATAGTAATGACACAATAAAAAAAAAATCGAAAATCCATTTCCTACATGACCTAGAAAATAGAATAAGTAATTCAAATGTTTTCAAAATTAAAATGGGGCTTTTGGTATCGAGGAAAATTTTTCTTCTGCTTATTGGGACTTACATGTTGACATTTTTTTGATCGCAAAATAAATTGACTTGTGCGTATGGACTTTACGGATCTCCAAGAATCTTAGCCGTAGTTTATTTTTAATTACATAAAGCGTTAGGAGAACACTAGCACACTAATGATCAGTCACTATACACACTCAGCCACACATCAATCACGATAAAAAATATTGCCTAAATCCAACCCCTTAAAAATGGTTCACTTTCAACAGCATTTTGACGCAAATCCAGATTTCGACGAAACGATTAGGTATATTATTATGGTTTGGTATAGCTAATTCAAAAAAATATTTTTATACTTTTTAAACCATTTATAGGCGTTTGAAATTTGTTTTATATAAATATGGATAAAACATTATCCCTTCAAAAAGCTTGAAAATGTAATATATAAGGCTCTTTATAAGTTGTTGCAAAGCAGATCAAACGTATTAAAGATTTGAACTCAAGATTTTATTCACAGTCATATATAGTTGAAACCCATCAAATCGAATATATATACCTAAATTACTGGACATTGATAATTAAGCTAGGTACATAATATAATTAATAAAAAATTGAAAAACTAAATAAATAAATATTATATTGTCATATTGTTGACCATAAATCAACGGCAAGCTAATATTTTATAGTAAGAACTACTTTGTTGTCAATAATAAATTTTCAAAAGTTATTTTGTTTGTGTAACAGACTTACCTAAGTGATTATATTGCCTCGCCATATTTTGATTTTTGACTCAATAAGTTATAATAATCAACCGAAAATAAAATGGGTTCTTTTTACGATTACTCAATATTGCTTCTCATTCAGTTCATCAAAATCATTTTGTAATAACTATACTCTGTTCAAATTAAGAAACGTAGTCGGTGGCTACCAGTTTTCAACGCAATCGATCCGAGTTAACTATTTGTTTATTTGTCGTGTACTCGTGTAATATAATTGTCTTACTCTTGCACATAAGTTGGCCACCAATAAAGTTCTTTAACTTGAGCAGGGTATATAATAATATATAGTTAAATAATTAAAATAATATCACATAACTATTTATCATAAACACGTGTTAAGTATATTTTAAACTTACGAAGTATTGTTAGTTAATATCATAGCATCATAATATTATATTGACACTAGTAATAGAATATTACGAAGTAACTATTTTCTCACTGTGATTTGGTTAAGAAATATGTATTGTTCTCTTATATTGTTGTCAATGTCCTCAAAAATACTATTCAAAAGTATTTCAAGTATGTAATTAAACACTTCAATTAAAAAGTATCAAGATATTTATTTAAATACCTTTGCTAATAAATATTTAAATACAAATACAAATATATTCAAAAAGTATTTCAAATATTTTTAATTACTTTTTTTTAAACTTTATTATTTTCTGATTCTTAATTTTTAAAACTAATTATTTGTTTAATTGAATTTCAGTGTTGACTTTTCTTTTAACATCTATTGAAACAGTATAGTAGCAGGAGCTATTAATTCTCTAACAGACTTGACATTACTATGTTTATCCTATACATTTTAGAACATTTATGTAAAAATAATAAATATAGATGGTACTAGGTAATTTTTTTATCTGATCTTTACTTTTAATTTTTTATTACAAAGTACTAAATAAATTATTACGAATTTGTACAATTATATTAGTATATATCTAAGGACTAAGAAGGCACACGGGACAATTTCTTCATAATCGATAAACCAAAGTAAATATCTTCTTTGAAAATTTTGTATTTAATAGTTTTAAATACAAAATATAATAATATGTATTTGAAATATACTTGAAATACTTCTGTCTAAAAGTATTTAAATATTTACATTTAAATATTTAACAAGTATGATCGTTGTCTAGCTATTGATATAAACTAGCCATCACTATATACTATAGTCTATGGTCCACTTATGTATAAGAATGATTCAGTAGAATATGACAAGTATTTATTTTACTAGCTGAGTAGAATATGACAAGTATTTATTTTACTAGCTGAGTAGAATAAGACAAATATAGGAACCATAAAAAGTGCTAATACACCACAATCATTTCGAAATTCTTATTCTATAATTTATAAAAGAAATAGATAATTATACTTGTTTAAATAGGTACCTATACCTACAACCAAGCTAATAATGATGATTTATTTGAATTTAAATACCTACCTACTTCCTAGAAAATTTAAGTTTTTTATGTGGCGATAGTTATAGTATCCAGTGAGATTGAATTATTCAGACAACAACAAAAATTACAACTACCTATTTACCACAAAAAACAACGACAATGTCTGATGAAGAAAATTATTCTATTATATTAGTAAGCTTATAGAAATATTTTAAAACTAGTTTCATTGTAATAAATAATAATCGTTATTCAGGGCCGGATTGGTATGTATCGGCCCATCGAGATTTTCACTTCTATAAGCCTGCAAGCGGCCCATTTACATATTCAGTGGCCCAAAATTACATCTATAATTATTACGAGCTTATAGGTGGCCAATCGAATTTTTAATATGAATTTGTTTTCACTGACACTGACACGATCGGCCCAAACTTTAAGCGGTCCACCGAAATTTTCTCGGTAGCTCTCCTAACCAATCCGGCCCTGTCGTTATTTGTTATTTAATATTAAGTAAGTAGGTACCTTGATAAGCTCAAATAGCGAGGGGCCATTTAGTTGCTATGCCCTACCAACAATTTCAATAGGCCCCTCAAAAATCGTAAATTTTATTTAATACAATTTCCTTTATACAATATTACAATTATTGCACCTTCTACCTAGGGTTTTAGCCCTAACAAACCTTGAAACGTTTTTTTCGCTTATGAGTGCCATTGGCCCGACTATCTATACATTGTGATACACGTAACATATTAATCTTGCTAAGACGTACGATATTACAAATATTATATTTAAATAAATGTGCGTGTTTCGAGTACACGTGGATGAAGTGGACGGGTAACTAAGATAGAAAATTTAATACAAGGCCAGTGTCGGACTGGCCATGGCCGCTGGGCCGCGAATGCGGCCGGGGCCCCATCCTTTTTTTTTTTTAGTGTCGTCAATTTTGTCCAGCATTCCCTATGGCCTATAATATGATGATGAATAATAGTAAAATGAAATCGTCTAGTAATAAGTTAGAGCAGGTTTTTTTGGATTAATTGCACTAGGTACTGCAAGATGAGTTAGGTTTTATAGGACTTAGACGAGACCACGAGGACCCCGCTTGCCCGACCCTGCAGGGGCCCCAGTGCCCCGCTGTTGGATTCGGCAATCATGCAAATATTGC
>WHPZ01579844.1:0-38154 GCA_016617965.1 Macrosiphum rosae | reverse complement strand
AGGAACGAGGGAAAGAATGAGTTCCTTTTTCATAGGAACTAGGAATTGAACGAGTTCCTTTTAACATTAAATTAACGAGGAACTGAACGAATTCCTGTTTATACTAAAGGAACTATAGAAATTGAATGGATTCCTATATAAAAGGAATTTTAACAACACTGGATAGAACAACTCAGGCTGTAGTCGTAGTAAAGACTCCAAATTGATATACAATATAGTTCAGAACATTATACGATGTGTGTGAAATATCATTATTTTTTTGATATGACCTACACAAAAAACGTTCTTATTATTTCAAAATCAATTTTTTTTTGTTTTTTTCAAACTTTTTCTTTAGTTCCGATATCGAAAAAATTAAAAATGATATTTCACAGCTAAAGTTGTCTTTTTTATGTGGTGACAATTTCTCGGTTCTTTCCCAGTTTTTGCCATGTTTTACATTAATTGTTAAGACGGAGACAACACATGAGGATGTAGTGACGTATAGCGTCACCTTATAAGTAATTCTCTAACCTGCGTAAGGAAGAAAAACTACGTTCTGCCGAAGCAGTACTTATTTGGCAAAGCAACAAAAATAGTAAGCAGTAACTTTATTGTTGGATAAATTGTTTAACAAAATTCATCCAATGCTTGAAACACATTTCCCGGTAAAGATTGACTTTAAATATTCAAATTCAATATTCTATGAAGTCATTAATTAAGTTATAAATTTTACTTTTCAAATCATAGCCATGCCATTTTTGTATCCATAAATCCATTTCTGACTTCATTAGTAAGTACATCATTAACTGTTTGAAGAAATGTGTAACTAGTTTTAATTTTCTGTGCCATAATATTAGTGCTATACCTTTTTTATATCATTTATTAAGTTTGAAGTAATAGTTATGACTTATGAATTTCAAGTAAAAAAAAAGCCGTAGGGGGGCTTTACCAATCGCCATTTTACACCCCCCTCAAATCCGCCACTGAATACCACAACGAAAAAAAAAGGAATACCTATTTTATATTGGAATTTCAAACCTCTCTTATCATTAATCTTTACGTAAATCACTCCATTGTAATGATTAATATGATAACATTTATTTATTTATTGACTATTGTTATCAATCAACTTAACTTATATAGGCATGAAAATTAATATTAAAAATCACAAGCATAAAATCTTATATTAATCATCTACCTATATAATATTATATGTATGTACATTTATATAATTATGACTACAATTGAAGTGAATTAATGCAATCTATTTTTAATTATTTGTATCTATTTACATATAATATATTAAGACAATCATTGAATTTTCAATCAAAAATTATTTTTCATACTCTTCTATTGTTCAGCATGTTGATGCCCATATGATGTACGATATTAAATATTTTGGCATGGGTAAACAGACGATGCGCCAATGATATACGGCCATTGAAAGAATAATGCTATAAGTAACTATTCAGGGGCGGATTAGCAATTTTTTCGACCCGGGAAACATGAATCAAACAGGGCCATGAACTACAAATACAACTTTTTTTACCCTTCCCCCACTAAAAAGGCATTTTTTTTGCTTTTGACCACAAAGGTACAATAAGGTGTTAATTAATTTACAAGTTAAAAATATATTTGATTTCTCTTCTAAATTAGTAAAATATTTAATAACTAAATAAGTCTTGGGTTAGTCAGATGAGGTTAAGTTGTTCCAAATTTGAACCTGAATTTTGAACATTTACTACATTTTTCAATATTTATAGAAAATATCCTTAAATATTTTGTAACCAATATAAATATAAATATTAACATTTTGTATAGTAATTCAAATTTAAAAAGTTAATTAAGTGTTCTAAATCTTTTATAGAAATACGCATTTCATTATATCCCATGTCTTATAGACCTTAGTATATCTAAATATGACTACATAGGTATATTTATCTTTACTGTATATAATAACACAATTTTATACACAAATCCCGATCATGAATTACCTTGGCTATTATAATATAAGGGCTATGCTTTCATATTATCATTTAAATATGGTTTTTTTTTGCCAACACACTTGTAATGTCTATTATTGTATTAATATTTATTAATTTACATATATTCTCTTATGATCTTAAAACATTTTAAAAATATTTTTAAAAACAATTTTTTCATGTAGGTAATCATGATGTGGCTCACACAAAGACCGGTCAATCGGGAAGATTCCGGATGGGCCTATCCACCACTGGGTAATTAATAACTATTTAAAAAGGTTTTATAATAATAATATAGTAATATAGATAATTATTTGCAACTCTTGAATATGTACCAAGTTTAGTAGGCATCTATATAATATTCTACATTCGTAGAATTATAGAAATAGGACACAGGAGATAATTAAAATAAATATAATAAAATAAATGACTCATGTATTATATTTTCTGGGTGCAAGATAACTGTTCGACAAGTTCAATATGGGTTGAAATAGATTAGTATAAAAAGCGATCGGTATAATATCTCTTCGACTCGTTTACCCACCGGAAAACCGAAATTAGGTAGGTAGATAGATTTTCTATGGTTTAGTGTACATTATAGACAACCGGGAAACGCGTATCACGCATGACCGGTGGCGGGGGTAATAATAATAATACCAAGAAGATAGCGAAAAACGACGGCCGACGGGATGACGAATAAAAAGCGAAATCGGCGGTGACGGTCGCCAGGACGCCAGCAGCTATAGCTGGAACGTCTGAGCAGCAGCAGCAGCAGCAGCCGCCGACGGCCACCCGTGCTGCTGTGCCCTGTCCATCCGTCGGGCCCGGCCTTCAAACGCGGGCGCCGCCGAAAGCCCGTCGTGTGGGTGTTGCGCCGAAACGAAATCGAGCGGATCCCTGCCACCAGCAGTCGTGCCACCGCGGCGGCCTGCGCGCTGGCCTCGCCGTCAGGTTGGTAACACCCAGAGCGTGGCGGTCAGCTGCCGGTCTCCGCGCACGCCGCACGAGCGAAACACAAGCACACACTGACGCGATACACAAGCATGTACACACGTACACACGTCACACATATACACGCCCTCGCTCACTCGATTACTCGATAGTCGATAGCGCGCGCGCGCACACGGACGGGCGTCAGTTCGCGGTTTGCGCTTGCTCCGTAACCGTTTTCGCAGTCGCCGACGGTGTCGCAGTTCGCAGGCGCATAGCGGTCCCCCACCCGAATAACCACTGTAGCCTCTGCGGTTCGATATTATTATTTGTTGTAATTTGCCGCGAGCGCGCGCGCCAGTTCGGTGTTTATAATAATCCGTCGCCGGTCGTGTCATTATCGCCGTTGTCGTAGGTTCTCCGGACACGGTACATCCCGATAAATCGGATTATTTTTCGCTCCCCCTACCCCCTAAAAAGTCGTATTTTTTATTCGTAGTGTTTTTGCGATTTATTATATTCTGTGGTGAGTGCGTGTGAAAAAGTTTCCCCGGTACAAAGCGGTAAGGATTCGCGTCCGAAAGTTTGCTACCGCCGACGGCCTGTCCATCGGGTGCGGTAGCCTGCAGCGGGTCATCGCCTTCGTCGTCTTTGTGGACACCAGCGCAGCCCCAAGTCATTTACCATAACATGCGTTACTCCGCGCACTGCAGAAGATGGTATCGATGACCGGCACAACACCGGTACGGCACCGTTGCGGTTAACGGCGGTCGGTGGTGTAAATCCGTCCCGGCGCGTATAATAGCTGCGCGCATTAAGATTTCAGCCCTAGCGAAAGTTGGCCGGAAGATGGGCTGTGCTATGTCAGCGGAGGAACGGGCCGCCCTGGCCCGGAGCAGGCAGATCGAGAGGAACCTCAGGGAGGACGGCCTGCAGGCGGCCAAAGACATAAAACTGCTGTTGTTAGGTGAGCAAACATCATACTCCGCCCTAGCGGCGACGTTCCTTTCGCAGAATAGTCCCCTTCACCGGCGGAGATGACGACGCGGACGTCTTGTCGCCAGCGGCGTGCGGCGTACGTCTTATCTGAATTTTTCATTTTTATTTTTCGCGCTTAAATATAATAATTTTTATCTTGTCATACCTACTTGTTAATTGTTTAAACATGCGAAATATGCACTTTTCCCATGGTCGAATGCATTATTATAATATTATTGAGACTTTCATACTTTTGTCGCATGAACACAGCTACACACAGGATCACACACACACGCACACACACACAATCGGTGCTATCGTCTGCAGCACACTTGGGTCGCGTGCACGAAGACTAGACCGAGAGAGGCTTTTTGGCAAGGTACCCACCCGGTGCACGTCCCAGTGCGTGTGTGTGATTATTTCGGTGTTCCGATCGAAACCGATGAGTGTCTGTGTCGGTGTGTCCCCCTTCGGGTCGTGTGTCTGGTGTGATGTTTTTTAACATTTTTTTATTTATTTCTGGCAAGTGTCTGAAGGTCGAACGTCGATGTGTTCGTGTTTCCTCGTTTTAATGCATTCTGGTCGTAACGTCCTTTGGACGGCGAGAGGAGGAACTTTTTTCCGTCGTCGTTATGCACCTGAAAACGACGATGATGATTATGCACGCTCCGCCGCCTCCACAAGTGCACACTTGACGCCGTTTTTTCGCTCTGCACTTTTCCGCCATCCACGGTCCGACCGTTGGATCCTCTCGTTGTCGCGCGAGGGTGTGGGTCGTGTCTGCTGTTGTGTCGAGGGTGGTTTGTGTCGGTGCCGAACGGGAGGACAATATGAGGACGAGGGAGATCAAAAACAAACCACTAATAACCTATCGTTTTCCCATCGAGGGAGCACAATATAATGTATAGATATATACTACCTACGCTTTATGTACCTAGCGCGAGCGTTCGTGTATTTATAATATAATAATTATATATATAATGTATAAGGATGTAGGACGGACGGTTTCTGTCAGAAGTGGCACTCCCGTGTCGTTCATCCCCTCCCAGCAGTCGGCCGCCACGCGCGAGAAATCGATTTTCCGCCGCCGCCGCCGCCGCCACCGACCCTTTAGCGCACACCGCCGGTAATGGTAACGTCTATATATATATATATATATATATATATACATACTTATATAGGTATATGTGAGCGTGTGTGTGATATTACACGCGTACTAGATTTTTTAACGTTCGAGTTTCTCGTAAACACTGGAGTTTTTTATGGCTGGGTTGGAGCGGGAATTGGTCACCAAAAACGAAAAAATACTTAATTTAACCGTCGGGTTGCGTACATTTTTATAACTCTAGATTAGCGTTTATGGGCAGCACCACGCACACGCCCGTTTTCCAAGTATAAAATATATAATGGTAGGTAGTATAAACCGTACCGTGGCACATTCGTCGACTATTAGTATTCTGATTTTCGATACTTCCACGTGATACAACACCACCTTCTTATCAAATTCTCGTTATCAAAAAGAAAAGAAAACTAAGACACAAATCTTGGTGTGGCCAAAAATGTGTGCGTCTTGATGACGCCTCTACTATAATAACCACTGTAATCGTTTCCAAGACCAACTAGATAAAAAATATTATGTCGAACGCGCGCTGGTTTGAAAATGTACAGATAAACATAACCATAATAATATGCTCTATGGAAGTTACATCACAAACTGTCAGAAAAATGTTCAACATCGTGTAAAACGATATGTATATAACATAAAATTATACGATCTTCTCTGACAATAATAATACCTACCACCTAATAATAGTAATAATGTTTCGTTGCATGATGGCTACTGACGCTACTGTGTTGTAATTATACGTTGCACTGGCTCTGACAACCGGTCGTCGCTGTTTAAAATTTTATACAATTAGTAATTTATTTGGTCATTATATTATGATGATGATGTCGTCATAAATAATATATATAACCGAATTACGAACATTTTTTTGAGATTTAGAATATAACTATTTTTTTAAATGTTTTGATGATCGGTTTAAACAATAACTCATTATACCTAATTTATTTAGAATATCTGAATTTAAAGTTTATCGAAGGTTAAATATTCTACTGTAGGTTAAACACCATTAAGTGTACAGGGTGGGTCATCGTTTTTTCTAGTTTTATATGTATTAACCTTATAGGAAAACACGGAGACCCATTCTATAATGTACCTCGGATACATATAATTCTTTTGTTTTATGAATATATTAACGTTTATTCAAGCTTTACATATATTTCATACAAGTTTAATTCAACAAATAGATAATTAATGTAAAATCAATGTTATAATTTCAGGTGCTGGAGAATCAGGGAAAAGTACAATTGTCAAACAGATGAAGTGAGTTTCATATTTTAAATCATTATTTAATATATAAATAATCATTATTAAAATATATATAAAAAACGGGTAGATATAGGTACCTAATGAATACAACTTTTTTCAATACTTTCAATTTGAATATGATTTTACAAGTGGTATTTATAGTATAAACAATTAGGTACTCAAGTACCATTTATATTTAGCTCCTTGCCCCTTAGTATTTTTTAGTGAAATGAATTTTATTATTAAGTTTAGTTTTAAAATAGTATTTGAAATGTTTTTAATACCTTACCTACTTACCTATATAATTTATATATAATCATATTTACCTATATATTTTATTTCGATTTTCTTATTACCTATGTACTTAGACACACTACCTACTGAATTTAAAAACTGGTTTTAATAAAGTAGGCATGATACCCAAACATTTTAAGCAGTTTTTAAATTGTAGATTACTAAAGCAAAGACCGTACTTCGTCAATAAGTAATAGCTTCTAGAAATAACTAAGTTAAACAAAACAGAAATTATTATAATAACAAAAATTATGGTTAAAACTTTCGTGTAATGATGAATCTACGCACTTTACGCAAAACGATTTATTTCCAATAGATCTTAAAGAGATAATTGATTATCAAAAAATAAATTAATTTAATTAGATTGGTAAAATCATTGATAATAAATACTAGTATTTATAATCAATAGTATAAAGTATAATAGATTACTGATTAGTGTTTTGTGTTAATAATAATATTATAGTTAATGACTAAATATGAGTAACACTAACACGTCTTTTAAACAGTTGGAAGTACTTTGATTATGTGACTAATTATTTTTAATGTGTAATATTTATAAGCAAAAATCCTTATCTTTAAAATGTAATTAATTCAAATTATAGACAAAATGTATGTTATTCTGTACTACTGTAGTAATATGTAGGTGTACCTACATGATTCATGAATTTATTATGTTTAAATAAATTATTTAAAAATATTTATTTATAAATTATAATAATTATATTATTTTAGAATTAAATGTATAATATGCTCATAAATAACTTTAAAATTAAAAAATGACAAACAAAAATATATTTGTGATGCTTAGATTTGTGTTTAAAGGATAATTAATAATTTTAAAACTATACTTAAAAGTTTAGAGTAAATACAGGGCGTGATCAGTTCCGACCAAAAAAAATGCTACTTAAACGTATGACAAAAATGGTGGAAATTATTATGTTTAATAAATAATTTAAGAAATATACTAATGTCAGGAAATTCCCAAATTAATATTTTGAAAAAAGTTAGGTAGTACGTTTTAAATTTACTTACTAAAAAAATTATTGATATTTAAAAAAATTGTAAAAAATAAACTACTTGACTTACATACATGTTTGAGCCATCAAAATTGCTCTTTTAATCAGATTTATAAATTAGCTATTTTTAACTTTTCCAAAATAATTTTAATTTAATTTAGTTAATTTTGTTATGTTCCATTAGAATACCATGTTGGTTTTGTTGCAGGAGAGGTCCAACTCCCTGCAATGTTGTCTCTGTCTTACAAAAATAAGTACAACATAGATAATTTGCGTTCAGCAGTTATAATATTCTGTATAATAACCTTATTAATTTTAAACCTTTAATAGTGAATTGACCCATTATTGAACTTAAAGGTTTAAGAACATTATCTGTGTATCTGCTTAGTTTTTTTTTTTGATATTTATATTTTTAATGAATTTTACTTCTGTAAGACAGAGATAGCATACACGTGGCGTCTTCTTTAGAACTTTCAATAATATCATAAATTTGTAATAGTTATTAGTTATATCAATTTGCTTATAAAATCTATAGACAATAGTACCTAAATGTAAAATATATTAGGTTAGGTTTAATACTCAATAATAATTAATAGTTATTAATAAACTGAAAATGTCATAATTTTTATCGAGTTACTGTGCAAATTACATCCCTTTTACCTTTCAAGGATAATTAAACGTGTTTGGGTAAACATTGTGGAAAACACGATCGTATGTTATTTCCGTAAATTATGATATAAATGTCCGTTGTTTGCAAAAATGCAAGTTTCTGCGACTAAATAGGTACGATGGGACCGACCACGCCCCGGTATTAAAAGCAACGATGTTAATGTGTACCACAAAACATGGTTTGATGACTCCTCAGCGGCGGTGGCCGTGCAGGATCGATACTCCCACGCGCACCCGTCTCGTTGGGCACGCGAACGCCGCCGGCGGCTGCCACTATACCGGCCCATCAATGACCAGTCCCTTGGTTTTTACCGCAAAGCTTACGACAATGTTGTATTTATAGATGCCGGAATTGCTCTCACATTGGAAATATTGTAACGCCATATGTTTCCTTGCAGACGGATCGACATAAAATACAAAAATGTAAAAAAATAAACATACATATCGATATTTACGAGCTCCAATACACTTGTGTGTGCAATGGAATGAGAACGTTATAATAGCCAATGGCGAGATGTTTGAAAAAAAAGACGACTGCAGTTACAATACTTACATAATAATATATATATATATATATATATTATATATAAATATACCTATTGCACATGGTTTTTATTAATATATTACTAAGTATAATTAAAATTCATATTAAAGACCAATGAAAATGAAAAAAGTATTTGTTTTAAATACAATAATAACGGTAGTTAGATTATTCAAATTAAGATAAAATAATTTCTTACTAATCATTAGCAGCTATAATAGCAATTGCGAATTGACTCATGTTCGACAGGGTTGACGAGGTTTCGTCAGTACGTCAAAGAGGAAAATAATCATCCATATTAGTATTTTATCAACTTTTACACAATTATAACAATAATAATATTATGTTTTGCGGTTTTAGTTATTAATTTAAATCTATAATTATTATGGTTGGTTTTAAAAAGCACCATGGTAACTAATAGGGGTCTAAACACTATTACATTTAATAATTATTTTAATACCTTTATGTAGGTAGGTGTAATGCAAAATGTTAATATTTATCGAGAAGCGGCCATTGCACTTCAAACAATTTTTCAAAATTCATTATTGTATGTCACAGTGTATTAATTTTCCATAAATCCATTTCGTGATGATAAAATGTCCACGTATTTTACACTGCAAAAAAAAAATATAAAAAGCCTTGCACTTCCTCAGTTACTTGTATTTGTTTTATTTATTTTAAGTATATACAAGTCACATGTGTTGTTAAATCTATGCTACACGCCTGCACCTATATGGTATACTTTATAATCACGGATATATAAATCAATTAGATAGCCGATTTGGATTTAATGTTGAAGTCGGCAAAATGGTTGACTGTTCTATAATTAAAAAGTGTTTACAATTTATTCATTGAAATTTGAAATGTGATATGACAATAACCAAAATAAATACATTTTAATATATTGCTAATTGGTTTTTATCAATGACCAAATTGTAAACATGGATCTCTTTGATAAGAAAACTCGGCCATTTTTCGAGCTTTATAACATTACATTGCAGGGAAGTCGGCTATTTAGTTGTATTTTATACCTGCAGTTTTTAAAACTACGTATATAATTTATATAAAATATCCGCTGTATCCCGTATCTGAAATTTCATTCTAAAAACATTTCAAATATTTTTTTTTTTTATACAATTTTTATTACTTACTGGTATAGTGGTATCCATACCATATAAGAATATATATATTATAATTGTTACAAATTATGTTTTATATTTACTCATTATTTATATCTAAAATTACTTAAACGGCATAGAAATGAATGATTGACGAATTGCAATTTGTTCAAACTGCTGACATCTTTCGTACCTACCTATATTTATTTTGGCGAAAAATATATTACTATGAATTATTTTTACACTTACCTATGATGATTGTATACATGCAACTAATTATTTAAAAAAATAAATAGTGAATAAACACATAATTTGATACATACCTATGCTAACATTATCAATATAGCATTTTACTATATCGTCATACCTAATCCTCAGTCATGAAAATATATAATTTAGATTGATATACCTAGCATTTGTCTTATACTTTTGTTGTAATCCTCACAATAAGTCACAAATAGTCACAAGACTTAATTGAATTTAAAATTACATTGTTATTCTTTCTAATTAAAATATATATATTTTACATTTTTTTAACAAACTTGTGTGTTTTCAGAATTATTCACGAGAGCGGTTTCACGTCAGAAGACTTCAAACAATACAGGCCTGTGGTATTCAGCAACACAGTTCAATCATTGGTTGCCATATTGAGAGCAATGCCAAATCTTGGAATTGGATTCGGCACCAACGAACGGGAGGTAAGAAAAGCAAGTATTTTCTTTTAAACGATTTGTTAGTTCAAGTACGTTTCTGTAGTTTTCTGTTTGAGCTCAAATAGTTGGAAAAATAATCATATTCTATTATACCAATCATCCGCATATCAGGTTAATAACAATATCAGATTAATAAAACAATGACCAATATTGTTTAAAATTTTAATTAAAACCATACAAGAAAGCGAAAAATAACCTAGCTATTTTAACAGATGTTATTTCACATTGTTCACCAAAGTATTCACTGTTTATAACATAAAATTATACTCTTCATCATTGTAAACCACTCGACGGCGCAGTCGTTAGACAACATGTAATTATCCTTCTAATCCCACCGTTATCTTTCATTATCAACGAGACGGTGTTTTCAAGTATATACTATGTAACCGCTACCTGGCGCATTAAATAGCATGTTCGTTCTGTCGTAGGTACATATATGTAAACTGATTTGACTTATATGATTTTAAAAGTTATTTAATTTAATTTTCTATTTTCTTTCTAAATTGTCACGTACATTTTAGGAAATATTCCTTGAAAGGAACGTTCTACCAACTTTTTTTACGAAAACTGAAACAGTATTTAGTACTTATAATACTCTACCACTATACTTAGGTACGAACTTTAATAATATTAATGATAATAATAATACGTTTTGGACTTTGGTTGTAACACGCGATCATTGTGGTAACGCACGCAAATCGTAGGGAAAAACAAGTAATACTTATAATTTATTTTATGGCATTATCGAGATAGCCGTATACTATTATGTATACCTACTATTATGTGGCGCCACAATATCTAAAATCGTTAAATGTATATTGTTAGTTCGGTTTCAATGACATTTTTCAAACATATTTAAATATTTTTCATAACGCTACATATTATACAGAATCAATTAGAACGCTCTCAAATAGTTTAAGATTTATCTTTTACTTATTTATTTTTTACTATGCAGATAATAATAATGGTTTCAAGTTTTTTTTAGTTTTTTAAATTCATTTAAATAAATAATGCACCATAATATGTTTAAACGAATAAAAAGAATCAAATGAATATATTGATATACTCATTTTTCCAATATGATTTTTGATAAGCAACACAAGAAAAACGTTTACCTAAATAGTAATGAAAAAGGAAAAAATATCGAATCATATTTCTGGTAATAATCTATTATTATTATTATTATTATTATTATTGATTTTGGACAAAGTGGGGCCTTATAAAATATGATATTATCTAAACACTACATTATAATAAGTAGGTATATTGTACACTGCGATATTATTTTGTTAAAATATATATATATATTATATATAATATTATAATGTATATACATGAGCGGATTAAAATTCGAGGTTCAGTCAAAGTTTTCCCACAGGGAAATTAACGTATCGACGTGATTACAACGTTGTTGGATATATATACGCGCACGCACACTGACACACATACACACACACGCACACACGCACACATCGTTTATGACATAATATAAATATATATATATATATATGTATATGCATTGTACACCCACGTAATACAACGAATTAATTTGACCTACGATCGGCGACAGTTACTGGCGGTGGCAATCTCGGAAATGAATTGAATTGGGTGTGCGGCGCGCGCGCGATCGCGCATGCCGTGGGGGAGCGTATAGGGTCCGATAACAGTGGCAATGTTATATAGCTATATAGTATATAGGTACTGTATATAATAATTTAGTGTCCTAATTTTGGTTATCATAATTCGCACGCAATCGAAAAGCACGAATAATGTTCTCGTTATTGTATTTTTTTTAGTAATCCCGAAGTATACATACGGGTTGAAATGGCTGTATAACAGAAATATAATAATGAAGGCGAATACGAATTGATCGGTGGATGGTGTACCTATAATACCTATAATAACGTATACTATAATATTATATAATATTTTAACGATTATGATAAAAAATAAAAAATGGGTACTTAATACTTAACGTTAATTGTTTCACCTACTTGCTTGTGAAACTATACAAATTTATAAAGATGTTGGTAATTAATTTACTGATGATGAAAATATAAAATATTAAGTATCTATATTCTATATGAACACCATAGCTGGTATATTATATTGTCTTAATTTATTCTGATTTATAGGTGACTAACAATAAACACTCATTATCTCGAAAAATATTATCATTTTTGAAAACATTTTTTTATACACATCTACCTAATATAAACTAACTCAAAAGTACACCAAAACTATATTATTCTAAAAAATTATATATTATAATTTATTTTTTTTAATTTTTACTTATTTGAATGACAGCAGACATTTTTAATATAAAATTAAAAATATAATTTTGATTAAGATTGAAGTTTACCTATTATATTTTTCTAAGAATCACATTACTAAATTTTGAATTTTATACTGTATAGTAGTTGATTAGTTAGGTACTTAGGTATAACTTCTAAGTATTTAAAGTTTAGGTAAGTAGAGTAGTAAAGCAACATTTTCGAGGTACCTACTCCTGTACGGCTGTACCACTGCTCTCTTCTCATCTAAAATTTAGATACCCACCTATTAGTTTTAACTATTTAACTACTCAATTAAAATCAAATACATTTTTATACATCGAAATTCTTAAAAAGAATAGGTACTCCGCAGTATCATAAACAAGTACCTAAATATAATATCACTTTAAATTGGGTAAAAAAATATTTATTCAAACACCCATTTACTTTTCGAAATAATGAGTGTTTTTCAATGCAAAAAAAGTCATCTTACAATGATATATACATACATTAAACTTATTTTTTAAATTCTACTTCTAGATGTAATCACCACATCGATCGCAATTATTGATCGTTAGTATACACCATAATACGTCTATTGACTATTATATGTAATACTTTTATAATATATACATATAGGTTGCATTTCAATTATTGTACGTCATGTTACTACTAAAGTACTTTGTAAGGTATATATTTATCCATAATCATTGTTACTTCAAATATTGAAGGTTGCTTCTAAAAATAAAAAATTTATACATTTTTCAACAAAATATATTGAAATTATTCATGAGGGGTGCACATATTTGCAAGATTTTATGACACAAACAAACAATTATTTTCTTACAATATAAAAACAAAATGATCGAAATGTATTTATCTATTTCTATTTTGTTCATAGTATAAAACTCTAGTAATATGTCACCTCGTTTGTTCAGTTAGTTGAGCGATAAGAAATTTACGTAGTTGTGAATAACTATAAAAATATCATAATATGAATACGGTTAATAGTTGATGACGTCATAACACACAGCATAAAGTCTTCATTATAGTTCACTATATTCACACAACGTATCTCTGATGTAATTAGAACAACAATTTGTTTAACTATTTCCAAGCGTATTGAAAAAAAATTAAGTTACAAATGTTTTTTACTAAAAATTTTAAGTTAACACAATTAATGTCGAAGTGATAGGTACAATATTTTTTAATTACCCACTAAGAACAAAATTGATACATAACATAATAATTTGAAAATTGAATTATATTCACAGAGAAAAAAAACGGGATTATAAATATATTATAAAATGTACAATACATATACCATCAAATTTGTAATGGAAAAGTAAAAGTAGATACCTATTAATGGATCATTATCATTTAATGCAGTTATCTTATTTGACCATAACTGAGAAAACAATTCTTTATATAGGTTTACATTGCATCTGCTTTCCTTTTTCTTGTTAATATTATATATCAATATTTTGCTATATTATAAAATTAAATAATATTTATACAATTATACAAAAATGTAAAATTCCTTATAAACTATAATGGAACATAATAAAGCTTTATTGTTATACAATTGTGTGGTGTGAAATTTGCAGTAATTTGTTTTATGAATTATTGAAGTATGATTTTAAACATTTTTGGGGGGATTTTTCTACTTCCAATATCCAATAGACGACGTTTTGATTAATTAAACTTGAACCGATCATTAAACATTATAATACATAATACAAGCCATAAATAACTAAAAAAAAAATGCAATAATGTATTATACGATCTGATATAGGTACAGATATATGTAATAAATAAGGGTATTGTACCTATATCTTAAAATTTGTAAAGGTATACTTATAGAACTTTATTAAAAAAAAAAATTGAATGTGTCATAGTAAATGTTCAAAAAAAAAAAAAAAAACGATAGGTAGTTTTTTAATATTGATTAAAATTGTATATAGGTTTTTTTTTAAATTTAATTATTTATTTTATTTATTTATTTAATAAAATGAAATTGATTTCATATTTATTAATTATTTAACTCTGAGTTTAAATCAGATAAATATAACTAAACAACTACCTTATCTATACCTATTACATTCCTTCGAAAATCTATAGAATTTAAATAATCTAAGTAACATTATTTAGAATACCTAATTTTCTTATTTTTTTCATTTTTTAACAAATATAAATTTAATTTAATCCCTTTTTGCAGTTTGTAGGGATATAATTAGAAGCATTAAAACGGGTGAAATTCATTTTTTTTATTACATGATATACACTCCATCCAATAAAATAAGATAAGATTTATGTTCACGGGGTGCCACTATTGGGTGACTTCCCCCTCCTGTCAATCAAACCACATCAAATTTACCTATTGTATAACGTGTAAATACAGATTGTAAATATAAATTTTTGTTCAATAAAAAAAAAAAAAAAAAAGGATATATGTTTTTACATGGACATATTTATAACGTTATGTATTTTGTATGTTCAATATATGAATGGAATGTTAAAACTAGAAGTACCTTTAAACCAATTATGTAATTTTAATTTTGAAATATATATCATACAGCCCTTAGTCATAAATAAGTAGGCTATAAAGTATAAATGCTTGTTGAAACCTAGTAATACGAACGTATTTTTTTTTCGATTTCTTCAAATAATATTTTAACTTTTTTTTTTGTGATGGAAATACCGATCGGAATTTACATACCACATCCGGAGATCTTCAACGTAAACACGAAACACATGTATGAAACAAATATACATTACATTTTAGTGTTATATGTGGAATCTATTTTATCAATAAGTTTGGCTTATAACTTATGAGTTATACATTTTATTACAGTCGAATCTCGATAACTCGAATTTCAAAGGGAATAAAAATAAATTCGACTATGCATTATTTGAGTTATATTCATCTCAAAGACTAAAAAGTGATAAAATTATGTTAACGTTATTAAAATGCCACCAGATATTTGTCCTCTGCAAGGAAAATTGAAGAATTATAGATATATTTTTGGGTATAGTGCAGTGGAAAAATATCTACATGTATATAACTCTTAGGTCCAGGGGAAAAAGGGCTTAAGTCCATTTTACCAACTTTTTGCGACAGCAGTATCAAAGTTTGAAAATTCCTACTTCTAAGTTCATTATATCCATACATATTTAAGATATTTTTATATTATATATATTACATTCTTAATGCATGTAACCATTAAAATTCATGTTACTATGAATATTTAACGAGATAACTGTAGTTATGCCCTTTTGATTTCACTTGTTCTGATTTAAGCCCTATATTTATCCACGACTTATGTCTTTTTTTATTTCTCTTATTTTGACTTATGTCTTTTTCTCCAGGCATAAGTCATCATACGCCTTTTCTACCAAACGTAAAAACGGTTATGTTTAGATATGCCCTATTTATTTCTACAATGATCTGAGTAATATTCGTCACTGACTTATGCCAAATGTACCAAAAAATCTGCAAAAATTAGGCTTTACATCTGCGGAAAAACATTTTTTTGTGAAAAATTGACTTAAGCCCTTTTTACCCAGGATTATTATTATCCTACGATACATTTTGTTAGGAATTTAATTTAATTATTTTTTGTTTGTTTTTATTGTTGATTTTTGTTTCCATGACAGTTAACGAATCTTTACAAAAATCGGTTAGAAAAAAAAACTGTACCCAGCCCAAAACATATCTACCGCGCCTATTATCTACTTAAAAGGGCAAACAAATAATACAAGTTATCGAGTCTCTGTATTATAATATTTTTAATTAATTTTATTTTTAAACACAACTCTTTATAAATATAAATAATTTTTTTCAAGAATGTCTAATAAAATCATGAAAAATGAGTAAATAACTGATAAGAACAAAATATAATAATCCTATCAATGTTTCCTCTGGCAATATTCTCACATAAAATATATAGTTGATATAACATTAAATTTACAAGTATTGTCATCTGCTGGACTACTAACAACAGTTTTCGGTGTGTGTAAAATCTCTTTAATCGTACAACACTAATTACTGCTAAATACATATCTATTTATTTGGTAAAAACGAAAGTATAATTATGTTTACTTGTAATAGAAAATATGTTTGGAAACTAACTATTGAACTGAACACCATAATATTAATAATTACTTATAGGTATGACATTACATACATATTATACATAATAATATATTTTTAGTTATTTAGTACCTACCATTGATATTTTTTAAAAACCACGTATTCGACTACATTATTCATCGACTTCAAATATTTCAGATTAATACTCAATCTAATGGCAAAATAACCATGGTATTAGTAGGTATTTGTTAAGTTAACATTACAATGGTAACTAAATTTTGAATCTGGTATGCTTGTTATTTACAAAAAATATATTGTATTTATTTTCCTAACTGAAAAGTGTAAAAAGAGTTGGATATTCATTAATAAAATATAAAGAGAACTTAAACTGATCTTTCAAATGTATATAATGATAAGTGTCTTAAAAGTTTCATTAGTTATTGATAAATAGTAGTAGGTACCTAATAAAACTCTAATAATTAATATATAGGTAGCTAAATTGTATAAATTATTACACACATTTTATAAAATAAACGGATTTAAATCTCTTCTGTCAGAGACCCCTATTTCGGACACTCGTTTTTCTTTACTTATTTCGATGTACCATGTACAATTTCTTGTAGTATATTATTATATTTTATATTTTAAATTTAATTTTGAATGGAACATAATATAAAACCTTTGCAATTAATAAATGATTCGTGGTGGATTTTTGTTTCCTTATAAATATCAAATATTTGTGAATGCTATTTTCTAATCCATAGAGGTACTTTTTACCATTCTAAACATTGGTCACTACAAGAAATCTATAATCATATTTAAATTAGGCTTTTCGCTCACAAGAAAGATTTAAAATGACGTAATTTGTATGAATATTGAAAGCTATATAGCTTTGATAATAGTTGTATAAAAATTGTAAAAATGTAAGTTAGATATCTATTACATTGTATGCATTAAACAATTAAAATGTTTGATTTTTCGCATTGTTGGGAATGAAAAAATTTATATTTTTTATCAACTATCATCAAGTATACTTACTAATTTATTGTTAGTGTTTAGGTACTTACTTTTATATGAATTGTGTATGATTGGGGGTGCTTAGCTGGTTCAAAGCAAGGTTCGAAGAACATAACAATATGTTTTATAATTATTATAAGACATAATATTGTTAGGTCTTATTATTATTTATTAGAACTTATTATAGTATAATACTGGTCTACAATTTATAGATAATCTTCACATGGTTATTTTTCCAAACTTTTTGAATGTTGTTCAATTTTCGTTACAAGTTTTTCTTAATTTGTCTAAACACTAGACTCTAATCTTAAGTCTAGATATTAAGGTTATAACATTTTTATATACATAAATAGCCGAACTAGGCAGCATTTTAGAATTACTTATTTATTTGACTACAAAATGCTTTATTAATAATTAATAAAAACGTGTGTGCTAATTATGACATTCCTAAAGAATTAAAACAATTTTATTTAGATGTAGTCCTGTATTGTGAAATTAAGTTTATAATTTTATGATACATGTATTAAAAGTATATTTTTTTTTTTTATTGAACTATTAAAAGCATTTGATACTTAAATAATATTTAAAAAAAAAACTTTGAAAAATGTACCTTACTATTTACCTAAATAAATAAACAATTAAACACATGGGTAATCTATTTAAAATATGATATTAGTGATTAATATTAATAATCATATGATTTCGAATAGTAACGACATTTATAATATATGTATAGACATATACATTACATATTGACGCTTTTCGGTTTAATAACAGCAATAAGTAAAAATTATTATAATATTACAATATTAATATACATATTAATTTGTTGTAAATCAACAAATTAATGTTATGATGTTTGTTTATGGCAATTTGTAATATTATTACGTAATTAAGACATAAAAATTATATTTAATGTTAAAGTGTACCTATAATACATAATATTGTGTATACCCATGTGAATATTTATGATAATAATATGTTCCTGTTAAAACAAATATATTTGTTTGTTTTTATTTTATCCTTTTATTATCAGTATTTTTGCTTACCTACCTTACTTTTATGAGGTAGGTAGAATATGTTACTATCAATATTTAATCGTTTTAAACCTTGAATGACCCCCATTATTTATTCGATAACTTTGATCAATTCAATGATAGGAGAATAACTTAAATCTTAAAATATATCTTTGTAAAAATAACAATGAGCTGTTTTATAATAATGACTAAGTATTTAATTAAATATAATAATACTAACACAATAATACGAATATTATATTACGAATTTACAAATTTTAAAACCCGAAAGTGGGTATTAGTGATTCTTGGACTTCTAGTTTTGAAACTAATTTTTACTAATTCATGTTTATAGAATTATAGGTATGATAAGACGTATATCTTCATTTATTGTATTAGGTACTTATATTAGATGACTATCTTGTACTTACTACTTATTATGTGCTTATTAATTAGGTTCGGAACTATATCAACACCGTGGCGTCGTATAAAATTATCGTTCTGCTGCCAACAAAGTCGGCAATCTTAAATCTAAAATCTAAAAATTTGACATTGTTATCATCAATTTTCTTTGTACGCCATCTTTTTATAGAAAAATTGATAAAACTATAAGTTAAAGTGTTGCTTAGTATTTTTTTTACATTATATTATCATGTTAGTATGTTATCGGTTTGTCATCATTCATCAGTAATCACTAATCACTCATCATTATTTAGTATAAGTTGACGTTAAGTTGACCAACGTTATTTTAGTATATCTTTAAAAAAGTATTTAAATGGGTTAATTTCTGGAATATTTAATACTGGCATTCATTTACAACAAAAATATATCTTTAAAACAAATGGAATGTGTGACAATGTTCAGGACAATAAAGGACCTTTATGAAATCATTTTATTTTTTTGTTAATTAGTGTGTAACTTTACAAATTTGTCATATCAATAATAAATAGCTCTACTACAATATTCTATTTTAATTTGTAAAATGTATTACGGTACATAAAAATCAGAATGTATTGGATGGTCGACTGGTAGCCCAGAGTGGGTGTCCAATAAATATTTTAATTTTTGGTGGCGGATCGATAGCAAAAAAGTATCTTTTTTTGTAATTTATATTATAATTTTTAGGTAAATTATATAATATAATCATTTATTGGATTAACAATTTTTTATCATATTTTAAATTTAAAAAACCTCTGTAAAAATAGTGGTATAATATTTTAATAATGTTTAGAATTAACGTAATAAAATATGTAGTACCAAAAATACGATTCGTAGTGGTATCACAGATTATTCGAATATACTATTGTTATCGGTAATATGGTAGGTTGAACCAATTTTATTGTTGTAAGAAACAAATAGCATTTATTATAAATTATAATATAAATGGTTTTTAACTTATAGACTACTATGACTATAAAATATAATATTATATGAATTATTTACAAAATATATTTTTTATAAAAAAAATTGGGGAACTCGCTCTACTGTATAGTAGGTATCCGGTGTAACTAGTCAATGAGTTGATGTGTTCGTCGGGAAATGGGAATAAATAATTTTTGAACTCAATGATAAAAAAAAAAAAACCGATCTTGTGCGGAAGTTGGTTTAGTAAATGTAAAATATTTTTCTATTAGTAATACATATAGGTTGTACTAATTTTGGCCTAAAATAATTTGCATATATCATATTATAATATTACTTGCTGTTATTAAATTATAAGTCAATACCAACGTACCGTAGAACTGCGTGAATAGATGTGTAGTATGAATTGCTCAAAACGAATCTAAATATTTTGAAAATTTCATTGTGTATAGAAATAATAACATACTATGTACGCAATGGTGAAAAGTTTGAAGTCCTATAATTTATGTTTTTTGAATCACGATAAAATATCTAAAATCAAACTTCATTACATATTTCATATAAACATATTTTTGCTGCTTGCTAATTTTCAAGATTATATCAATGCAACTATTAAAAATTTGTTTAAAAAAAAATTATAGTTGGTACAATTTATATTTAATTCTAATTCTAAACCTAGGAGTTATATGAGACTTTTTGAGTTTGTTTCTTCCTTAAAGAGTGTTCACCTTAAAACAAGTTAAATAACACAAATCTAAAAACCCACACAACATTCAAATTCCGACTTACATATAACTTAGGATTTTACTTATTGAGAAAGATCGCCCCTTTCCCTTGTGATGGCAGAAACAACTAAAATGTAGAGTACCAGGTCATTGAATTATATAGACACAGAATAGGCAAGCGTCAAGTGCCATGATACAAAACCACAAATAGTTTGAATTACTATAGGTAGAATGAGTGTACACTGATCCAGTGGCGGTTCTAGCGTATGGGCAGCGTGGGCAGCTGCCCATACTAACATTTATGGTTCCCCTTATTGGGGAAGGGGGAGGAAATGAGGAATATTATTCGCAGTTAAAACCTAATGATAAATCTACTGTTGCCCATACGAAAATGTAGTCCTAGAACCGCGTCTGCACTGATCATATTAATAATATATATACGTATATATGTTAATTTGTATGCAATATAATTGTGTAATTCATAAATATTTATTAATTTTCTCTGTTTATTGACAGACTGATGCGAAAATGGTGTTGGATGTAATTCAAAGGATGGAAGATACTGAACCATTCTCGGAAGAATTGCTGACTGCTATGAAGAGACTGTGGGCCGATCCTGGCGTGCAAATGTGCTTTTCTCGGTCAAATGAATATCAGCTCAACGATTCTGCTAAATAGTAAATTTATATATTATTATTTAATACCACAGGTAGTTGTTACTATTACCATTGATTATAAATACTAGTAATACTATAGTATTTATAATCAATGCTATTACTTTAAGATCGATCTTTAGAGCTCACAAGTTGCAAAAAAAGAAAACATTCAAAACATTTGGATATAAATAGATTAAAATGCATTATGATTACAATTTTTTCAATATTCATCAGTTTAAAACTGTCATCCTATCCAATATCCATATTTAAAATATTTGAGATCAAAATAGTGTTATAGAATTTAATTGCGAATTAGTTTCTTAATGTATTGTTACATTTGTATACACAAAATATTAATAATGTTCTGGATATTGTAAATAGTTTTTACACTAAGTTTGAATTTAATTTACTTTACCACGTGTTGTAATACATAAAGTTAAAATATTTCTTATTTTCTAACTTACTATAGGTATTTTGTAATAAATCAGTCGATATTCTTACCTCATTTAGAAACATACTAGAAATAGCTTATTTCTTAATAATTTAATTTGTATTCGTTCTAAACTAAGACACCATAGTATTCACCTATTTGATATTAAAATCGTTTGAATTCGAATATATTGTATTATGCATAATTGTAGGTATAAATAAAAAAAACAATAGAAATAATTTATACATTCATTAATCATTATTCATTATTATGGGTAGTATGGAACGTTCTGCGTTATAGACTATTTCAAAATTGATTAACTAATGTATAAAGTCTAACTAGAAATAGTTTGCATTTTATTTAAAATATGTTAAACACGTGTACCTATTATATTAGGCTTTAAATATTTATCTTCCGGTGAATTATTATACTAATCACTGTGGATCTCCATTGAAGTTTTCCCATGTATACATTTTACATTTCATCATGTAGGTATATTCGCAGACTTCTAATTTTTAGACTTGATCCAAATTAATGGACCTATTATTATAGTATTTGGCGTCGTTTACCATTCCTTTAGAAAGCTGAGGAGGATTTAAGATTTCATTTGTTTACTTTCGAAAAACGTTGACGTGATTCATTCGAGGGGCCGCAGCACAGCAGCTGCCATTCTGTTTGAGCTCAATATTGGATATAGGGGTGCACGGTTAGTTTAGTTGCTAGTCGGGCGTGGTCCTCGATGACGTCACTGGATCGATACCACCACCACCGCCGCCGTGCAACTGGGGAAACGGAATAGGTGCACGAACGAAAAAAAAAACCATTACCGTACTTACCTGTTTCAGATAACATCTATTTTTACGTAATTTTAAAAATACACTTGCATAAACCACATTATTTTGAACTCTGTAAAAATGTATTATTTTTTCATAAAAAAATTAACTAACGGTCTTTAAATTCACTGTATTATTTTAAATGGGCATCAACACCGTGCTTTATTATATTAATTGTTTTTAATATATGCGTGTATATTACACCGCGGTCAATTATTTAAAAAAAATTATAAAATTATTATACTTTGTTTAAAAAATAGTAAATCTTAAAATATTAGTTATATAATAATTAATAACTAACAATTGATAAAATATACCTAATTAAATAAATTGATATGCCTATTATAAAGTATTAGGATGTACATTTGCTACAATAATTATGTTTATTATTCAATTTAGACACACATAATATAGAAAACGCTGATCTGTTCTAATCACTGTGTCCGTTGACAGTTTCACAATCGAAAACCCAGAAATCTAGATGTATTTACGCGATAGGATTTATATATTACAATTTATTTATATTAAACGAAAGTAATTCGTAATATATTATAATAACTAATAAGTATTTTGTTTTATTTGGTATGTTTAAGAATTCACAATTCTGAATCGAACATCTGTTTATTTTTCTTCATAAGCTTTATTAAAATTGCTTATACTACATAATAAATAATGACGCTTTAACAGAGTTAACAAAATTATAATTTCAAAAGAAAAAATACACTTATCACAAATAAGAATTACCTATAATATTAATTAACATAGTAATAGATATCTAAGACCAGGATAAAAAAGTGTTAATATGTTTCTTATGGCTGTTAAAATTATTAAAATTAGTTAAATTAATATTATATTTACGAAGTAAAAGAATTCCTTTAATTATTGGACCATGTGTTTCAAAATTAGTATGATTACGTGGTACAATTCCAATATACTAATAGTAGTACATTTAACATTGGTTTCAAGTTCATTACTTATTTATACATATTATATTTATAATTATTAACTATTTGTATGTTCATACTCCACATGTAGTAATAACTGTAATTTTTGTTTAGTTTTCTGGACGATCTGGATAGGTTAGGGTCCAAAGATTACCAGCCCACAGAACAGGATATATTGCGTACCAGAGTAAAAACCACTGGTATTGTAGAAGTGCATTTTTCATTTAAAAACCTTAATTTCAAGTGAGTATACTTTTTTTATAATATTCAGTATTTTGAATACTTAAAATATTAATTTATATTTCATATTATCACAGATTGTTTGACGTTGGTGGTCAGCGATCAGAAAGGAAAAAGTGGATTCATTGCTTCGAAGATGTCACGGCGATCATATTTTGTGTTGCCATGTCAGAGTACGATCAAGTGCTCCACGAAGACGAAACAACGGTAAATACTCAATTTCCAAAATGTTATATACCATTTTCTATTTATATTGATTCGGACTGATGGAAAAAATAAAATAGAGACAATGATACACATGCACACAAACATAAGCGAGATCATTAATAAATTGTCACATCCATAATAGTAATCATGTGATGGCCACATTGGCGCACTAATTGAACTTTGGCCCCCTCGTCGTTAGTTGCATTCGTCGTAGTCTACCAAAAGACATTTTAGGCCAATTAAAATTTTAGTCGTTGCAGTTGTGGATGACTGCTCAGTCTATCCCACCTGATGGCGATATTAGGTACTTAAGTATCCGTCTTCTTATTGCCTTATTGTATACATTACCCTTGATTTAAGATCTTCCTTGAATTCAAGATAATTATAATCTATTCGGCATATCTATTAAATTACGGATATTTAATTTGGCATCTTGTACATAGAAATTGCTTATATTAAATGCAGTTAATTACGAACTGAGTATTTTGTTATGGTGATTTGAGATACTATACGAACATAATTCTATTCAGTGTGCATTTAAATTTTACACAATTTATATATTTTGATTGGACTAGGCAAGATATTTCTAGAGGTTTCTCGGTGTCGTTTGAAAAGTTGGTACAAAATAAAATTGAAGTGCCTTGAATGTTAACAGACCATCCATCAGATGAAATATACATTTATTAAACTCAACGTATAATGTTCCAATGAGAAATAAGATCTGATATCCAAATCAGTTTCTTGGATTTCGTAAAAAGTTGCAGATATAATTTGCTTTTTATAACTCATGCCATTACCACGAAACGTTTACGAATTTTTCCTTTTATCTTAATACGTATACTCTACTATATATTACTCATTGGTTTCCATTTCGAAATTAAAACCATAAATAAATAAATACATAATCTAGTTTTTCGATGTACACATATTATCTACATCACTCGCGACTAATTACACATTACTAAAAACCATTTAAATAATAGCGATGTACCACCTACACCGGAATCTCTGTATATGTCATGTGCCCAGTCGCCCAGATATTGTATGCATGAAATTTTGTTTATGTGTACGGCGTGCGCGTACACATAAATATATTATACATATATATATTATATATGTACACCTATTATATATACATGAAGATCTTATCTCCGACACTGGCGCTGCTCGTCGTCAAGGCAACACTACTCCGATCGATACAACCTCTCTCTGATACCCACACCGTCCCTATACAAACGGTCAACCTTTGAACTATATATACATAACTAATATATATACTGCTTAACTCGAATACTTATATATCTAGTATTTAATATACTCTTACAAAAATAATTATATACATAAATAGCAAAATTATGGTGAATAATGTTTTTTTAAACCTACTCTGATAATTCATCTTATAAGACGATATCACATTGAATTTGATAAAAAAAAATTATTATCAAAACAAAAGTACATTATATTATGTATATTATGCATAATTATGCGTTCAGAATAAAAATGAAATAATAAACTAAAATTACAGTCATGTATAGTATAATGTTTTTGAATTATATCTATCATGATATATTTGTTTCCTTTTTTAAACATTTTATATAAGTTACTATTTTTAATTTATACAATATTACTTCACAAAATTAACTACCAAATATGTGATGATTAAAAAATTATTTTCTTAAAATTATAGTCTATAAACAGATAGATAGATATGACTTATTAAAGTTATTAAAAAACGAAACACCCAATAAAAATATATTCACTAAACATAACTCAGGGTAACATAAGTAAAAAATACAATTTTTTGATGGATCCCGTATCTAGGTAATACATTCTAATATATTTATTTCGCTATAATTAAATTTAAATTTATGTATTTTACTCGAAGTTAATTAGTAGGTATCTAATAGGCATGTATAATGTATCACTGAATATATATATATATATCCGTGAACAATGAAATTGTAGTAATTATAAATTATAATCATGGAAAACTTATATAGGACTGAGCATCCCAAAATACTTGAATTTAAAAATCCTCATTAATTACAAATATATCGTGATAATATACATTTTTAAGTTATAAATTTTAAAAATAACACCAAACGAATAAATCCTCCAAGTGTATATATAGGTACGCCAATTGAATATAATCTGTATATATTCTGTTTAAATAAAACAATAACTATTTTAGCTTCTACATAGAATTTGATTTAAATTATATTAATATTTAATAAAAATGGAAACTGGTTATAAATCACATGACTTAACATCAAATCTTCCGATTGGAAAAATAATTTGATTTATTTTACAATATCCATAGCAATAACGAAAATATATAACTAATAAAATATTTAATGGATAAAAATACCAAATTCATTACCTTGTATATCTTTCTACGATATAACAACAACAATATAAGTTTAAGTACTGACCTATAAACACAAGTTAATAAAATGATGGGGCAGTGCGCTGTGCTCCGCTTTAACTGTCAAAAATGACATCCTAAGCGGCTCACATAATCACCATTAAAAAGAATATTATTTCAACTGTTGGAGCTTCTCCAAATATTATATTACAACAAAGTTCTTTATAAATTAAAAAATGTTATAATGGATTTTTGTCCAAAATAGCGTATCAACAAGTAGATATTAAAGCATTTTAATAGCTCGTGCGTAGAATGTAAATTGCTTATTTTAACTTAACATGTTCATGGCATGCTAATGCTGACATTTTTAACAAATTAAAATAAAAATAAAACTATAAACCTGAACTATTGTATGAACTTAAATACTGTTATAGTGATTAGCATTTTTAATTTCAATATATTTTGCTACACATTTTCTAATTCATTAAATAATATGGGGCACCTATACAAGTTTAAATACCTCAAACGTAATATTATGAAATTTAAATTAGTTAGCCTATTATTCTTTCAATTTTGAACACATTTTTGACTTTTGAGTGTATATTTATATATTATTGTTTGTTCATTTTGAATTTTAAAAATATATAATTCAAATATTAGTTATTTCTGATTTTTGAATTCCGTGTTTCTGTGCCAATAAAATCCTAATTACCGATTCCGATCAGGAAAAAAGTAGTATAAAGTGGTATTTTAGAATTTTAGTTAGAGCATCTACCGTAAACAGTTGGATATTTGTAAACCTTGAATATTATGCTATTACAGTTGGACAATATGAAATCGACTATTTGTGGTCAAGCTACGTTAATGGCAGGATGTATGGTTTTTTTCAAAGCCTGCGTAAATAGTTTGTGATGAAAATTGTAGTCGAATCTTACCTCACACTCGACTGTTGAAAACGTAAAAGCTTGTCATAAGTAATTTTTACTTTGTCCGGTGCGGTCAAAAGAAAACGAGTAGGTAATTGAATGTTGTTAGGAAAACAAAGTTCTATCGATCAAAATATATGATTTATTTGACTCATATTATGCGACAAGTTTGTACTACGCTAGTACACGAAAATCAATAATTCAACGATGTGCGTTTTTAAATCATTTACAACTTTCAAATCGTTCATCTGTGTATCGTAATAATTACGTTATATTGTTTTTGATGTACGTGGACGTTATATTTTTGCTTGTAAGCAAGTTCGGTAGTACAGAAGACCTTTGCGTTATTGATAATTTTAAAATCAATATCATTAGATTTAGATTTAGACGATATGTTATACAAACATGATTGGAGAGTTCTTTATAAACTAATTTGTCAGGGTTTGGAAATAATATGATACATTTATTGATAGTTACCGAAGCATATCACCTAAAATTAAATAATTATTTGGTTTTATTATGCATTCTGCATTTTGTTCTTTAAGTTATCGAAAAAATTGCTTTATTTTAACCTAATTTAAAAAATGATTTTAATGTTGACTTAATGACATCAAGACTACTGCAGTACCTATGAATATACCAACTCCAATTAGGTACCTATTATTTTAGTATATAATATTATAATACTATTGTCTTTACACTATTTTATTTGACCACAATTCCAGTGTTAATGTCGTGATTTTAAATTATATTGTAATTTACAAGATTTTAATTAATATTTAATAATTTAGGGTTTTACTTTAATTTATCTTATGTTACATATTTTATTTTAATTTACCTTTAAAGTGTATGCAAGTTAAATAATAGGTTGTTACACTTACAACTTAATAATTACGACTGAAAAGTTAACATTTGACGGTTTAATAGTTACATTATTTTATATACTATACAATTACTAATAACGAAATTAAAATTTAACTTAATTTTTATTATTATTTATTTTTAATAAGTTAACTGTCCGTGGCATCTGTGGCCATTAGACGTACCATTACATTGTAAATATAATTTATAAATTACATAATTACTTAATTAATAATAATAACTAATAACAGGTAATAAATAACCAATACATTTAAATATTAAATACAATTTTCAATTTATTTATAAGGTGACTTTCTGTTAGAAACTGGATGAGCTTGGAGATGTTGATGGGTTCAGGGTTGAGTATTTTATTTAGGTGATTGGATATTTGGAATAGTCTTCTTATGTTTTACTGTAATGGAGACCCAACAGGAAAAAATAGTGGGGGTTTTCTTTTTTCATTAAAAGTGAGTGAGTGAGGTGGGTGTGTCCTATCCTAGGACGGTTTATGGAAGTCTCGTGTTTTCTTGTGGTGTTGTTGGGGAAGGGAAAGGTTGAACAGATTTTTTAATTTTGTTTAGCTTGGTGGACAGTTCATTTCACACTGCTGTAATGTACCATCATAAATTATCTACTTTTTTTAAATCTTTGCCGGAGAAGATAGGGGAGATGAGAGCATCTGGGGATGAATGAACTAGTTTGGTGGCTGTATCTGCTTGTTTGTTGCCATCTATATTGCAGTGGGCAGGGATCCAAGTATATGTAATATTTTTGCCACATTTTTGTGCTATGAAATAAGTGTTTTGAATTTTCCTGACGATGTCAGAAGTGGTGTAATGATTTTGAAGGATGATAAAGGTAGAGAATGAGCTCCTAAATATTGTGATATTGTTATCATATACTTTGGAATTGATGTACTTAATAGCTTTAAGAATTTCCGAAGCTTCTGAAATGTATATTGAACATTTGTTTTAGAGTTTCTATTGAAATGTGGTTTCTTCACATATGACGGCCATCGTATACCCGATATTATGGCATATGATAACACGCACTTCGATGAGGGAGGCATCCGTATATATGCGAGTTTGTTGGAATGAGGGAATGAACAATTTTCTTTGAATAAATTTATGTTAAATATAGGGGAAAGTTGAGATTAATGTACTAAAAATTGATACTAATGTACTAAATTATGGGGGCAAAAGAAGGTTTCAAATGAAATTATGTTTTAAAATCGTATTTTATATTATATTATTTATTGTTGAAAATATATTTTGGGTTATGTATTAGGCCTTGAGGGGATCTTGAAATTCTTGCTGCTAATTTGGACGTTTTCTCTTCCCATAGTACGGCAATGGAAGGAATTCCTGCAATATTTAAGATACTTATTATGGGGCTAGAACGGAAGACGCCGATAGAGAGTCAGATTCCCGTATTGTGAATTGGTTCTAGTGTTTTTAAATGGATTGGCTGTTGAAAATATTGGTTCACCATAATCAAGTTTTGAGAGTGTAAAAACCTTGTGTATTTTGAGAAAGGTTCGATATCGGGCTCCCCGTGAGATGTGAGCGTGAGTTTTAATAATGTTGAGTCTTGAAAAAGTAGATTTCTACAAATTTAGGATGTAAAGTATCCATGAAGCTTTATGGTCAAAAATAACACCTAGTATTTTAACTTTAAGATTGGTTTTCAATAACATGGTATCCTATGTTAATATTAATTTTATTTCTAGTCTTTTAGATTCTGAGTTTAACGATGAATGTATTGATTTAACAATAATGTGTGTTTTTTTATTTTTGTGTCTGTATACACGATAAGTAATCGAAATTTAATTTCGATTTTCAACTTCAGCATCTCGTTCAAACGGAAAGTGAATATTGTTGGTGCATTGGGGAGGTCAAATTTTAAAAGTCCCAATAGTTTTCAAAAGCTCCGGGAAAAACAACATAAAAATTAAGGAAAATCGAATAAAATCGGTTTTCCACAAAATTGATTTTGGTTTCTGATGTAACTCTAAAACAAATGAAATTTTCACTGGCCGTTTATATTTGAATTTTCTAAACACAATAAAATTTTCAAAATATTTTGATTTGTTTTGAACTGTTTAGGAACATAAGTTTGTCTACTTTTATCAAAAAAAAAAAAAAAAAAATGTCTACAAGTAAACCAAATTAAATATTTATGAGCGTTTGAAATTCATATTTTTTTATTATTCTAGATACATGAAAATTTTGAAAATAATGAAAATTATTGATAATGAAAATTTCACTGAATATTTATATTTTCTTTTTCTATACACCATAAAAATTTGAAAATATTTTGATTCTTTTTGAGCTGTTTACATTATCAGTTTTCAATTTTTTTAGTTTTTTTCTCTCTAAATATCAATAAAATTGTATTTGTTGGGTAAAAAAGCTTGAAAATTTAATGCAAGGCTTTTGATATATTGTTACAATAGCAGTTGAAAAATATTAAAAATATATAGGCTTAATTTTTTTTTATAAGCATTTAAAGTTTGAATTTTGACAAAGTTTATCAAATTTAAAATTTAATAATTATTTTGAAGTTAAAAATGTATAAAATGTTCAACTTTTATAGCTAAGGATTGAAAATGTAAAACAAGGTTCCACGTAAATAGTTTATTTATAAATTACTTTATTCACAATAATATCATCAAATATACTTAGTAGTTAGTAATATCATAGGCTGACTGACCGTTTTCGCTCAGAATCGTTTTTCTTTTACAATGATATTATATCATTGAATTCAAATTTAATACCATCCATTATACAGTGGCCCACTTGAAACCTACCGTACAGCAGCCACCACAGACATCCACTTACCCACCTTTTTTTTTTTTTTTTTTTTGAAAACTATGAGACAAGTTTTTCTGGGGAAAAGCAGAAACCGGATGTTATCGACCAAGGCATGAGTTTGTTTGTGGAATCTTGTAGTATAATATGTTGAATAGAATTCATGTTTGTTTTACGGCAGAGAATAGTGGTTAGTGAAGTCATAGGGGGGTGTTTGAGAGTGCTATTTCTTCAGAAATCTTGTCGATAACGATAAGAAAAATATATACGGAAATGGTAAAACTTTGTAGAGCTCCATTTTCTTGGAAAAAAAGTGTCGGAGAATGAGTTGGGTGTTTTTACTTAAAAGGTGCGATGCTTGAGCAGGTTCATCATTACTATACGTATCTGTATTGCATATAGATACATTTTACTAGTTTTATTCAGTTAACCAGTTAGGTATAGGTACTGCATCTACATTCGTAGTATCCTGGTAAAATATGTAGATATATTTCGGATGAACGTTGACTAAAAACAGAACAAAGGCTGTGATTCAGCTGAAAACCAATTGGGCGTTTGACACTTTAACGGCTTTATGCAACAGACAGACCATATTTTGTAATTTGATACATGACTTTGATAGGTCAAAACAATGTATTTCTACGTACTTTAAATAATTATCAAATAGCGGGAAACGGTAATAGGATATCCATTTTAAATACTCGGGACAGAATTACATACCTATTTAGCACCTAATGATTTTAATATTACAGCAGTTGACATTGTTCTAAGCTTAATAAACCTTAAATATTTTTTTAGAACCGGATGCAAGAGAGTTTAAAGCTTTTTGATTCAATCTGCAACAATAAATGGTTCACCGACACGTCCATCATATTGTTCCTGAACAAAAAGGACTTGTTCGAAGAGAAAATCAAGAAATCGCCGCTCACAATATGTTTCCCGGAATACGCAGGTACGTTAAACTATGTTAACTAGTATTATAATTATATCTTAGTTATCCAGCATTCCAGCACAATCAATACAATTTTTAAATTGCAATATTAATGACACCGGTCATCGATGATTGTTGACAGCTAATTATCGATACAAAAAAAAAACTTTCCATTACGATATTCCGATACAATCAGCATACTTACCAATTTTTTTTCCTGGTCAATTTTGCAAATAGACACCATCATCGGCTTCAGTGAATTCGAAAAATATTGTTATGGCTTTTTCAAACCGACTATGCGTGCGCTGCAAAATTTATACAGAACGTATATAAGCACTACCTCGAAAATGCATAAAAATCCATTTTCCTGCAGTGTTTTCAATATTTAATTTTACGTTTTTAACTTTTATAGGCGTGATATTATGTGATATAGAATAACACGTAGACTACGAATATATTCGTTTGTATTTCAAAATGACTTGAATATTATTAAAAGTTATCACTATTATCTTCTACCAAAATTGTGTTTTAAATTTATGATTAATATTCGGATTATTGATTTACTTTTTAATTATTTTGATTATTTTGACTATTGTTTTGATGTTTCATATTTTATTTTTACTGGTTATTTTATTTTGTAATTAATGTTACTACTTGAGTTATTGATAAGCCGAAAATGTAATATGCATAAATAATTTAATATATGCAGGAAATGTAATAAAATAAACAATTGTAATTTATACCAAATAATAAGCTCCATCTTGTAATATAAAAATTACTCTGTAAAATTAAAAAATTGCTTTTTTAAATCAAGAATACATTAAGTATCAAAAATAGTTTACATTTTAAAATTGCCTTTGCCTCCTCTTACTGACCCGTGGCTCATCCTGCCTAGCCGGCACCGCCTGACAAAATGTCTGCGGGTGTTATCTAATATTATTATAATATCGTTATAACCGTCTTATCGCCAAATGTATTGATTGTAATTTTCCGTCTGGTCCTGCAGGTGCCCAAGAGTATGGAGAAGCCGCCGCCTATATCCAGGCGCAGTTCGAGGCAAAGAACAAATCGACCACCAAAGAGATCTACTGTCACATGACGTGTGCGACGGATACTAACAACATACAGTTTGTGTTCGACGCAGTCACAGACGTCATCATCGCCAACAACCTAAGAGGATGCGGACTGTATTAGATCACACTGCGGCGCCGTACAAGCAGTTTACACGCGTTAAAGGTCCGTCAATCGGTTATTATGGCGGCCATTGTTACCGCGTTAACTATTTCGATTTTATCTTACCTACCTAATATCGCTGCTTTGCGACGTGTCCGTCGCATCCGATCTAATCCGAAAACCTAAAGCATCTTGGCGACTCGAGTATTATCACCACGACACCTTCAAATATTCATTATTATTAGAGCAATTGCTGTTAACCGATTAATCATCTATTATTATAATAATACGTATATTCGTCATGGCCACAGACGTTTAATTGTTGTTATCTATCTGCCCAGATCATCAAGTAATTTGTCTCGAACGTGCATACACACTCAAATATAAAGAGAACATTTTATTTTTTAAATTTAAGTAATCAACCCCTGAAATTTACGAGTATAAAGTTATGTGTCTTTATTCGGACAGTACACGTATAAATGCCATTATTAAAACCTTCAATCATACGTTTGCTATGAAAATATAGTACTTTACCTGTGACTGTAGAGTGTACTCTCTGATTCGTACATTTCTTTCAAAATACGCTATGTCTGAATCAAACATAGATGAACATATATTAGATATTTCCCTAGTATTCCTCCTATTGTGATACTCGGTTGTCCGTGTATCTAATGTTATTTGTAGTTATCTTCTGTTATCTACCAAACAATAAGTCAATACTTCTAAAATATTATTTTTCTATAAACATTTTTAAAGACCATTGTTTATAAATTGTGTAACCAAATTCCTTATATTATAATTATTAAAATAAAAGGGTGAACAAATAATAATTTTGATGTCAGTAAAACATATTTAACAGAGCTTACTAAAATAATGATATTTAAGTTAGTACATTAAATTAATTTAAAAACTAAAAATAAAAGAATAAATATTGTAGGCATTTGATATATTGCTTTGTAGTGTATATCAAATTCATTTTTTAAGTAACTCAACATTATTTAATTAAAACAATTAATACAACCAATTTGTTTTCAATTAATACAAATTAGTTTTTAAATAATGACATTTTTTATTCATTATTCAGGTACCTATTTATATTTATAAATTAAGTCATTAAATAGTTTTAATTTTAAATCGAGTTATATTATAATATGATAAATCCATAAATCCATAATAATCATTACTTGCTTACATAAACTATCACTGAGTCAATTTTATTATATGTATATCTATTTATATAAAAATGGAGCCAAAAATGTATAACAATTCATCAATTGAGAACGGCTGGTCCGATTTGTCTCAAAATTTTTTTAAGATCTTCGTAATTGCCAGGTGAAGGTTTTTACGAAAGAAAATTTTTAAAAATTAACCGAATAATTATAAAAACTGCAAAAACTATTTGAACTCGATACCCTTGTCTTTACTTACTCTATGGTGTATTATATTATATTGATTGCTATTGGTTAATCCGTAATCGGGCATGTTTGTTGATTTGTATTATTATTTTTTTTCATTATATCTTATATATAAATGAGTGATAGTGTGTAGATTAGACCTATGGGAAGAAGATACGCTAATTTAAAAAGGGTTAAATTTGGTTTTTTTTATTCATCGGATTTTAGTACGGTTAGGTTAGGATTTATAGGTTGGTGGAATTAAGTAAAAACGTCAAACTTGGTATAATTTTGGTACTTTTTGAGTTAAATCATACACTTACGTACAAATAGCACGAGGTCCGCGATCTACCGCAGGTAGATTGCCTACCTGATAATATACTGGTGCGAAACAGAATTTTTATTCCGATCAACAGAAAAGTTAAGATAAATCTAGAACATCATACACCGAATATTAAATAACGCATTGAGCAATGTTTGAGTCATATAGAGTTGGTACATTTAACGGGAAACGAAGTGCACGGGATCAGCTAGTATATTATATAATAGTATAATATACTAATTAATAATAAATTAAACATTATTTTAGTTGTATCAATTAGCATACCTTAACAATTTTTATGTTTACAGGTTTGATTTTAAGTACATGAAATTCAATGCACACATTTCCAAAATGGCCAGTTTCGGTGTTCATGTTAATTTAAGGCGATGCATCGTACAATATGAAAATACACATACGCACACATATTAACTAAAAAAAATGTACCATAAACGTGTTACCTATCCTTTTTATTTTATTTTAAGTTTTGAAATTAGCTTAAAAATATATTCGGATATTATGTTTAAAAAAGAATAGGTATAATGTTATATAAAGTTTTCATTTCAATAATTTTATAAAATAAACAATATTAAATATTATCTATATACTATAATTTTTTTTATCAGAACAAATTTGTATCAATTGAGAAAATGGGTATAAAAAATCATGTATATGATAAACCAATTTATATGCTTAATATTGCACAGTAGTTTACTTAACAATTTTAACAATTTTAAATTCAAATAAGTATATACTTAAATAATATACGTGAGGACCAAACGTAAACAAATTAAATTTTGACTAACGAACAAAATCAGACTTGATTCTTAAAACAATTTGCGCACAATTTTCGACTGTCAGTACATTAATCAAATATTATAATCAAACCAGCATATCGTTAAACCGCTGACTCATGAGTATTTAATGAAAATTCTTCAGTGCCTATTATTATTTAATTATAATAATTCAAAAATAAATTAAAATTGTTGTAAAAATTTAATTAAATAGACATAATATTCTAGCATTGAAATTCTATTACATTATATAGACGAATTTTGTTTTCTGTGTAAATATAAAAAAAAAAGCGTAGAATAGATTTGTTTAGCTTTTAATCACTTAAATTTAATTATATACGAAACTTAATTTAGGACAGTAAATGTGAATACAAAATTTACACATTATAATTATTATTACTATAACTAATTGTACTACGGCACAGTGATTTTTATTCAATGTTTTATTCAAACCAATTTTTTTTAAATTGTTTACATTAAAAATAATTAAGAATAAAAAAATAAAATTAAAATACATTGTTATTAAGGCTTGACAGAAACAATTAAACATGAAGCCCACTTTTTATGTAAGTGTAAATACAATTTTTTGGAGTTTAACAAAAAATAAAATAAAAAAAATCCATGAGTATAATCACTTTTTCCCATTTTGTACAAATCTTGTTTCCTCTCCCTAAAAAACAAATAGAGCGAGGAACTAATGATCATATTATATTGTTTCACATTGAAGTTGTTGGTTCTTATGAGTGCAAAATTACATAAAATTATGTTTAGGTATTTATTTACCCATTTTTGTTTTTATGTATTTATGTTTTTTTATTTATTTTTTTTTTTTTAGTATTATATTATAGGTTTATTTTGTACAAATGTTTAAAAAGAAAATCCTTGTAAACAAATTCTGTTCTAGTCATAGACATTTATATTTACAAAATTATTACTAAATATTATAAAATAATAATAATAATTACTACTTATATTAATAATAATAAAATTGTCTCCGTACAAGGTTGGACATCGTTATCTTTATAATTTATTATAATGTGTTTGATTGAATTATTATTAAAAAAAAAAAAAAAAAAACAAAGTTAGTTTTGACTAAATCATTGCGTTCATATTTCCATTTCAAATATCTAGTTTAATAGTTACAAACTAAATGTTATGGGTTTTTGCTATACCTATTACTATTATACAAGACTCATAAAGATTTTTTGAATTTATTGTTAAGTATATAATATCAGGGCACCATAATGGTAGCTCAACTAGTTGCAACCATGGTCTGCATTTTGTAAATAGTATATCTATATTAATTATATATGAATGTAATGTGTGTTATATATTTATTAAATATTTATTATAAACATGGAGCGTTAAAGGTTTGAAATAATTTAAGTTAAAAGGCACTTTTAATGTTTGTCTGAAATTGCATTACGATTTGAATAGCTTTGTCGAATGGTTTAATTCGATAGGTGTATCTTAAAAGTTTAATAAATGTAAGGGCTAAGGTTAGGTATGTTAATATGTTATACTTTAGAGCAGTGTTTCCCAACTTATTTTACTCTCGGGATCTTTGCAGGAACTCAAGCATTTTGCAGAACCGGCAAATATTTTTCGATAATCTTAGTAGGTACCTAACTCACAAAAAGTGAGTGCCGTCTATATAAAAATAATAAACAACAGCCAGGAAAGTTTTTATATATTTATTTTGTTAATAAGTAATAACTATTACAATGTTACTATTGTACCTAAATATTATCAGAGCTTAGAATTTAATGTACATATCTCATTATCTCAAAGATGGATTTAATGAGAAGATTGGACTCTTTCCATAGTTTTCTTCATTACAGTTTTTATTTCTGGAAGTTTGATTCGTAAGTCCGGAGCAACATTCAGTTGATTTCGGGGCTTATTCGTTGTTTTTCTGTAAGTTTAAAAACCATTTTTTTGCACAAGTAGGAAGTTATAAATGGCAATAAAATGGTGCCTTTACTGATCATTTTTAGATTCTGAGTGAAACGATGAATGTATTGATTTTACAATGATGTGTGTTTTTTTTTTATTTTTGTGTCTGTCATCACGTTTTAGAACAGTAAAAGTGCTTGGATTTTCTTCAACAGTAACTTTTCTGATAGGAAAGTGAATCTAGTTGGTACTTTGGGGGGTCAAAAGTATAAATTTCCCAGTAGTTTTCACAAGC
>WHPZ01579842.1:0-38073 GCA_016617965.1 Macrosiphum rosae | reverse complement strand
CCATTAATATATTTAAATACCACTACAACGTGAAATTTACACGTCTTAACCGGGTTAGTAATAATTGTTTGTTTCTAAGATTATTTTCTAAATTCCGAATCAGTGAATCTGGATTTATTAAAATTGAGTATATACATATTCACTATAATATTATGTTCTCAATTTTTGGTATTATTTTCTGATAGCTTATTGAATGCACATCGCCTGTCTAATAATAATATTAAATATTTTAATTTTTTTTTTTTTTTTAATGGCAATGCGTTTTTGTTGATACTCTATTTCTGCTATAATAATGATTAAGACTAAATTAATACAATTTTAAAATTCAAATATGGGTATTTAAATGATTATACATATTCGTGAGATATAAATAAAAATGCAGATGAATTAATTATTTTAAGAAATATAGAAGTAATAGAAGTTTTCCGGATAATTCATCTGATAGTCCGTCTGTTGCAATGTCTAAAACATAAATGGAAACAAATACAAATTTTATCAAACTAACTTTCACATGGAAACATAAACTAAAAATGGTAGTGTATGATTTTTAGATGGTAAAGCATTAATTTCAATGTCACATGCAATGAAACTTGGATTAAGATCGTTCATAAGATTTTGACTTTTTATTTAGAATTAATGCATACATTTATGGGTGGGCTCCAACTAAACTTTCAGCTAGTGTAAGGTACCTAACCTAATCATAGGTGAAAATTGCAGGGGGATCTTATCCTCTCTAAATATATCATCAACGCCTCACCACGAAAAAAATATATGGTTTTTTAGTTATGTGGGATCGAGCCCCACACTCCCATTTGATGTTAAAAATGTCAAATTTTGAAGCTGATAAAGTAAATATTGGATAGTGGATACAATAAATGGCTTAATTAATTAACTGTTTAATAATCAGATAATACTGATTTATTGAACTTTGGGCAGTTGTAGTTATTCAAGAAATGAATCGAAATCGACCACCATCATATTTTAAAAACAAAAACAACCAATACCAATATTTACTATTTATTTATTAAAATTATGATTAACATTGGAAAAGAAAGAGTTTATAATGTAATTTTTGAAAACTGTGGAAATGTGGACAAATCTTAAATGAAAAAACACGAGTCATAAGTAAAAAGAAACGCATTTTTTGTTTTTTTCTTTTTAATTTGGTTATTGAAATTAAAATTGTGCCCAGTCATTTTTTTTTTAAATACCAATACGTCTAAGTATAACATTCCCTTTTAAAATATTTGTCAGTCTTGGATTTTTAATTATTTGATAGAACAATAACTTATATAATAAAACCAATAAAAATCAACAATGGTATGATAATAAATTACAGTACGTTATTAAAATCAGTTGATCTTAAACACAGACGATTGAACTTATGAAAGATATATATTTCCTGTTGTGTAGGTGGTTTATTGTGTAGATACTGTCTAGATAATATCCACGTCGAATTAATCAATTTTGATATAATATAATATAGCTTATGATCATTGCACTATTAAGTGTGTGTTAGTTTAATTATTGCACTGTCGTCCCATATTACACCGACAAGTCTTAACACGGTAAGGAATTGCAATATATCCATATGAGTACAATATGAGCATATTATAACGAATAAAAAAAATTGCGTTAGGTTCACTGGAAGTCTCTTATTGCTGTAGTTCTATTATACGTTTGTCCAACTACATTCTTTTATACATTTGTATCTCCTACCTTTACGTATATTGTAAGATAATATTATTGTTATTATTCGCATGGATCGTTATTGAATAGTTTATATTTTCTTTGCATGTGGAAACGCATATAATAATACAAAACAAATAATATTATATTATATGATACATGTTTGTGCCTCATGCACAACATTATACGGTCGTAGACATCAATTGTATATAAGTGGCTACGTTTATTAAGTTAGTTTTTATCATAATAATAATAATAATAATAATAATGTGCATATAGAACAGCAAGCGCACTGCAGTAGATAATATTATAATATTATACGTAGTGATTTATTGATTTATATGCATATAATATATGTATATATATAATTTATATTGTTGAACTTATATTTATAAAAGTATCCATTGTTCGAAAAGGTTTTTCTTTATTAGTAATCTATCATAATATTATTATTGTCATCATAGCATTAATACATAAAGATATAGTTCACAGTTACATTACGTAGATAGAAAATATTTTTTTAAGAATGTGTTGTACATACAATATAGTTAAGCTTGATAAATTAAATTTAGCTTAATTATGATATATCATTTAAATATATTCTGCTTATTATGTTGTGTGTTTTAATTTAATTAAAACTTAAAGTTAATTAAGAAAAAAAAAATTATTTACGTTAGTTTATGGGCAGTTGGTACACAAAATGTACAATTTTCGAAATTCCATTAATTCTTAATGAATTTGTAGTATTACTTAATTAGTCAAGTACAATAAGTTATTTATACGATTGTATCAATAACCATACAAATACATGTATAATAGCATATTTTGTTTTTAATTTATTATATTTAATATGTAGTCTTCCATTTTCTTAAGTTTTTATCAAATACTAAAAGTATACTATTTTTATCTCATCTAATACTCAACTTGTTATTATCACAAAAAAAATTTGAAAACTCACTGGAAGTCTCATAGACCTTATACTAAAGTTAGTAAGGTAAGTATAAGGTCTATGGGACATATCTACCTTTGTTACAAGTTTTCATCAATGATGATTTTTCTAAGAATTGCTTTGATCGAAAATAAGATAAATTAATATGAATTATATGTTACAGTTTGTAAGATCGACTGCAGGCCCAGGCGATAACGAAGATAAGGTTTAGAGACAAGATATGTGGTCATAAAACGTCATTTTTCAACAGAATATTAATACATTTTTTTTTTTAAAAAACCTATACATTAATAGTACATAATATAATAAATGATATGTGTGTACAAATTTGGCACTTGTGCAGCTTCCATTCACAACACAATAATTAACTTATATGAGTTTGTATTTAATGTTATAAATTTATAATTATGATTCTATCTAAAAAAAAAAAAAAATGTTTTATTATTATTCATAATAAAACTATTATGTACAGTTATTGTTAAATATTGTATTTGTGTAGATTATAAAAGCGTATAAGCAGTTACCCTAATACGTACATAATTAAAGCTCTATAAATATTATGTAAATTATACCTATTTATTAAAGCGAATTAACAATATAAGTATGTTTTGTTCAAACGACTTGAGTTATTTAATACTTTTATTCATAGAAGCCACTATCACGCCTAACATTAAATTTAATATTAATACCCATATTATAGAGTATTTGCCAATTATTATTACAGTCATTAATCTGAATAAATATTTATGTAATGTTTTCAAATGTTATTTTTCAAGTATTTGTATTTTGTATATTAAAAACTGTACTCGATTCAATCGAAAAGTAACATATAAATAAACTGTTGTAAAATGATAAATGTTTAACATAAAATAAAATCGGTCCGTGATGTTGAAGGTAACGGTAAATTACAATTATTGAATCAGTGTTAAGTTGTTATGCTATAAACATTAAAGTTGATTTATTTTAACATAATGTTACGTTAAAAAGTTTCTATTTCATGCTAATTGTAAAATATATGCACTCTGGAACGCATTCCACCCAACGGCAGGTATGTATAAATAAAGACACTTTAAACCTGAATAATTATTAATACATTTTCACTTTTCGCTTGGGTACCGTGCATAAAATATAAACAATATAAACAAATATAATTTATGAACCAATTATCAGGTATGTGAAAATAATTAAAATTCAGTACTTTAATAAGATCCCTGAAAATTACATCGGCAGTATAATTTGATGTGTTATCTTATTATCCGGTAAATATCAAAATTGTATGAATATTAGGTTCATGAATAAAAATGCGTTCCTGTAGAGCCCACGTCACAATAAACAATAAATTATCAACTAAGGATAGGTACCACTATAATACGGCGTTATATTTTTGTGCAGATTATTGGGTCATAGAAAAACTGTGTAGTTAACAGTAACTGATGAATTTAAAAACGTAATTCAATTGAATTTAACTAAAACAAAGAATACACTATGAAGGCAAAGTAGGTACATTATTAATCAAACTAAAGCTTTCAATTTAAATTTGTTTTACTCAAGCCATTATGTATGCATTCTACTCATGATAAAGAGTTTTTTTTTTTAATAAAAAAAATTATTTTGACCAATGCTCATTTTATTTCATTTAAAAATGTATTATAATGTTAGGAGTCGAGTTGTTTTAAAATAACATCGAAACATACTGCTATAGCCTTATTACCGCTGCTTAAGTTTTTACTTACGTGTCTAAACATGAGTACTTGGTAATTCTAAGTATTTATTATTATTGTAGTACGAGGTTTGATCAAAAAATACCCGGACTGTGTTAATAACATTTATATCAATTAAGATAACGAAACCCCGATAATGTCATTCGATAAAGTAATTTCAAACAAGGATTTGAGCATTGGTTTAAATCGATTACAATACTTATTTTTATTTTATGGCATTTCTACGAAAACATGTTTCGTCCTGTGGCGAATTTTGTAATGGAAGAAATAGAAACGTGTGTGTGTGAAATTTTGTTTTAAATTAGGGAAAAGTTCTAGAGAAACTTTTGAACTATTGCAGCAAGCTTTTGGAGATGATGTCCTTCCTCGAACAACATGTTTTGAGTGGTTTAAACGGTTTAAGGAAGGTAGAACATCCGTTAAGGATAACGAACAACCTTGTAGACCTTCGACCAGTAAAACGAATGAAACTGTTGCTCGTGTTCGTGAAATTATTCGAAATAATTGTCGATTAACTATCAGATAAGTCGCAGAAGGCGTCGGAATATCTTATGATTCGCGCTAAGAAATATTAACCAAAGAATTGGGCATGAGCCGAATCGCAGCCAAATAGCTCATCGTGAATGGATGCCTCGAGGATAAACAGTAAATCAGCATTTTTATTTAGAAGTCATGAAAATATTACGTGAAAATGTTAGGAAAAAAAGGCCAGAAAGTTGGAAATGTAGTTTTTGGATGTTGCATCGCGATAACGCCCCGGCTCACAGCTCATTGCTCATTCGTCAGTTCTTAGCGAAAAACCAAACTCCAGTAGTTCCACAACCACCATACTCGCCCGACCTGGCTCCGTGCGACTTTTTTTTATTTCCGAAGTTAAAATCTACGCTCAAAGGACGTCATTTTCAAACAATTGATGACATTAAACAAACTACCAAAATCGATCGATCGACCGATTAAAGACATTCCAATTAGTGTCTACCAGGAATGTTTTAAAAAGTGGAAAAGAAGATGGCAGCGGTGTATTGCTTCCCAGGAAGACTGTTTTGAAGGTGATGATGTGCATTTAGAATAATATTGTAAATATTAATAATAATATAATAATATTGTAATCCGGATATTTTTTGATAAATTAGCGTAAGTATAGATATTTATATTTATATGTACCAGGTACCTACGTAATACTATGATGCATTAAGCACGATTAGTGATTTTAATGATTTTATATTTAATATTTTAAGGCGATAATCGGCAATAGGCATGTATTATCATAATTCCCATAATTTTCAATATAAACTAATACGACGGAGGCTTAAAAAAAACTGCAATTAATTGCAACAAATCCGAATTTAAACATACATTTATGCATATGATGATAATTATATACTATGCAGATTTCCTGAAATACATATTATGACACGCAAACAAACCACTTCACGTTCGCACATTTAATAATTTCTACATAAACATAATAATAGTATAACACGTACATACATATTGACCTGAATTTAAATATTATAAAAAAAAAACTCTGTTGGTTTTATGATTGATTGTTTTAACCGAGATTAAGGTTTCAATATTGCGGACAAACAGTAATAAATAATAATAATTATAACTCAGAAATTAATTGATACAATATTAATGTACAATCTTATAACTCATTGAATATATAGTTAAGTCTTAAGACTATATTATATTTATAACGAAAAGAATTTCATTAAATATTTTTAATATTGTTTTAATCAATTTATGTCATACTTTAAATCGATTTAATATATATATATATATTTACAAACTAAATTTAAAAGTGGAAATATATAGCATTTCTGGTATTAAAATTAATTATCTCACCAAATATTTATTTTTAATTTAAAAAGAATTGTCTTATTGATAACTTTAAATAAATTAAACACCAACAAAAACTATTTATTGTAATGTACACCATTAGGTAAATATTAGAATTATATACTTAAAACTTTATTTAGCACCAGAGATATTCAAATCTCCACTTTGAATTTATCGTGCAAGGAATAGTTTTTATGTTTTGTTTTATCTTACACCAAAATATTTGGCTCTCAGTTATTGTTTTAAACTTTATACATTACGTAGCTTTTGCAGACTAAAACTTGTAGCGTACGCAGTTTGTGGATTTATTATAAAAAGAACGTATAGTTTGTCATTGTTGAAGGCGAAACAAAGTAATTTGGTTTAAAAAAAAATTGTTTGACTAAATTGTTTTAAAGCAGACATGTATATTATAATAATTAATTTCAATTTACAAAAATTATTTAAATGCCAGTTTTAAAACACAATTTGTACATTACAAGTATCCTTATAAGTACTTTAGTACCTACCTAACATTTAAAATAACATTTTTCAAGTAATAGGTAATCATTTCTAATATTACTTTATATTTTATTATTAATTAAACCCTCTCATGTGGACATAATCATAATAGCTTAGAGATTTGTACATTCCTATAAAGCGAGAAAGCGAGTGTATATTCTAATGTTAACATTTAATAGGACGAAAATGCTTAGTATACTCGTAAGACTTTAAGTTTTAAAACCACATTGCTAAAACTATTTAATTGTAATATAATAGGTATGTATGTCACAGAAATACGTTTCAAAATTTTAGTTTGTACAATCAACCACATCGGTTAAATGTTCAGCCCTTCTCATTGCTTGTAGAGAAGACAAATCGTCAAAACTTTAAGACATGAATAATTTTTCGTAGCATCTCGGTTGATATTTCCTCTCATTATATTATAGATATGTGGCTACTGAAAAGTTTTCGTTAAGTTTTGAAGTTCGTATGTATAAGCCCTTTAATATTTTCAACACGTATATTTTATATTATGGGTTGTATACATTAATATTTTTATAAAATATAATATATAAGTATATACAATTTTTCCTCGGAAATTGAAAGTACAGTTATTAAACTGGTACTGTATACCTACATAATTTTAAAATATATTGCTACTCTCAACACTAGTAATTTTAGAACACGGAAAATAACTGAAAGCGTTTTAAAAAAAAAATGGCTCACTCTTGCTTGGGTTTATAATAAACGAAAAAATAATAATATATGATAGGCATTTACAGAGCAAAAACCCTGATATTAAATAATTGATTAAACAAAAAACGAAGATTATACGACATTGTGAAGTAATTTAAAAAAAACATCGATTAAATATATTATTATAATATGTTTTCGTTAATTTTAATCTTTATGTTACTATATATTTTGATTGATTGTGCCTATACTGAATGGCTTGTCATTTATTGATGTCGTGCTTAATTGTTTTTAATTCAAATAATGTAATATCAATATTCGAGACTGTAACAACTCTAAGCTTTTGACGTATACATTGTGTTGGGAATATAACAACCTGTATGGAAGAGTTTTCCATAAGGAATAGTGTTCAGTAGAAATATTTTTAATTTAATTATTTTACACAGCAATGTACCTATATTGCCTATACGTTGAGCCGTCATACAATATAGGACATGTGATAGTAGTTAAGAAATCGTCTGTTTGTGATCACCTCAGCTCAGAATATTGTACTTCTAAATTAGAATAAATTTAAAATCAGCATTTAATCATTCCATTCGAAATGTTGTAGGCAAAGTTCGGTTTATACTAATTATAAATTATAGTACATATTACTATACGTTTTATTTTTAAAAAATAATTGAAATATAAACATAACACCTGCAGCATTTTTTGAACAAAATTCCCTGTCTCAAAAATATGTTGCATTTACTTACAGAATGGATATCAGCTTGATAGACAAAAAAATTAAATAACCAACTTTTAAAAAAAAAACTTTTATCTTTCAATGGTTTATCTAAATCTATACCCAATATATATTGTTTCACAATAATTATTATTAAAAACATCGTAATAAACTACACACCGTACTATATTCGTTATGATATTGAAGGCGTGATATTTAATCATCGAAGGAACTGTTGGTAGCCAATTAAAGCGTTTCTCAAACGTTCTGATTTGATCCTTATACGGCCAATACGCATTAACGATAATTGATATTATCCTCATATAATGACTACTATAACAATATGCATGTTATGTATATTTATCATTATTATGAAAACAATACTAAACGTTCAGTCACCCGTCATCAATCACACAAGGCTGGACCCAGAAACAACAAGTCGCTATTACAAGACAAGATGATCCATAGTGTAAAGTATACGTTTTATACTACCTATTTATAATAATCAGAACAATGTTAATATTATTTTAATAAAATTTAATAATATGACAATATTCATTCATCTTTGTGTATAGGCTGTATCTGTTTTGGTTTTCTATAAAATGGCTACTATTCTCAAACAATACCCTGCAGTCTTTAAATTAAGAAAAATAATGATAAAGATAATAGGTAGTTTTTCATACATTTTTCCTAGTATACTGATTACTGAGTGAATCACCAAACACGCTCACCACCATTGTTTTTCTTCAGTTATGAATTTATTCAAATTCTTATTTTTAGAGTTTTTAAGTGTACTTCAAGATCATATTTTAAATCATTTAGATTTTTATATCGTTTAAGAAATGTCCTGTAGTGATACAAAATTATTTTTTTCCAAAAAGACCTAACCTCTTTTTACTGTAAATTATGTACTTTTTTTGAAAATGTTAATGTATTTAAATCAAAAATTGAACGAGAATATTGTGTTATTAAAATGTATAAACTTAGTATAATTTTGCTTAACTAATGATTTTATGAAAATATAAAACAGTTCTAATATTGAATCTAGTGTTTATACTTGTATAATTTTTAAGCTATAATATTGTTGATAGATAAATAATAATTAATAGAAATTTGAAAAACATCAAGGCCCTAATATACCAAACACATTGTCTTGGATCTATTATCCTTGCTCTATAATCTATACTCCAAAATTAAATAACTTAACGTTACTCGATAAAATTCCGATTCAGATAATATATACATCAACATTTTTAAAAAGTTATCTGATTAACAATGTATAGGTAAAAAAGGTGATTCTCATTTGAAAAAAGAAGTGGTATCACCACAGGAGACTTCTTAGAATATATGCTCCAAAAATAAGGCACTTAATAATATGTTTAAAAGTTCCAAAAATCAGAATTTCATTAAATTCGTTATCTAAGAAAAAAATGTAGATGAGCATGTTTGGTGAATCAACCTGTATATTATACTGCATACAATAATATAAAAAAATGCTAAATTGGTAGTAATTATGCATACAATTTAAATTAATCACATTGTCTTTAACATAATATATGTATAGACATTTATAAAAAATCTAACCTTAATCTGAAATTAAATCTCTCGTAGTTGAGAGTGTATTTAAAAATATATTACAACTAAATTATAAACGAAAAAAAACTCTGGGAACTCACTCGGCTGTAGGTATATTAGGTGTCAAGTATACCTTATTGCTTTTGAGTAGGTCATTATAATTGACCAAGTTAAATTGCAATTTGTTGTCTAAGATAAATGTTTCTGATCGGATAGTGGAGACCGTATTTCGGCCTATGTTTCCGAGGATATGTTATCATTGCACTGTTAATAATTAATTTTTTCTATTAGTGGATTCAACTTATTTTTTCCAATACCAAAATCAAATCCTATACACACCTACACACCAACTTACCTATACATATAATTATTATTAGGTACATTATTCCATATAATATTAGCAACTGATATTTACTATTAACATTTAAAAGTCAATATACCGACATACCACGTAGAACGGTGCAATAGGTTAATGGTATAAATAACATACAATTCATCAAAATATTTTCAAATGAAATTTTGTATGAAAAAATGTCAATTCCCGACGATAAATACTTTTAAAATTGAAATACAATTATAAAATCGTAATATATTTCATTTAAATATTAAATTTCGTCTAAATTTGAACTTATAATGTGTGTAAAAAAAAGTTTTGCGTATGTCTTTTGAAATATTTAAGTTGCTGTAAGAACAAATTATAAGAAACCTGATACAACTTTTTCAAGCTTAAGCTATTAAAATTGAAAATAATATTTTTCGGTTTTCGTGATTTTAACTAATTTCGTAAAAATAAGACCTTTCAAAGCTTAAATACTTTCCTAGATCCACTTAGAATCTAAAACACTATACGTAAATAATTATTTATAATCTCGCAGTTCAAAATGCGTTAGCTGAAAAGGTAAAATAGTGGAATAGGGTCAATACTGATGGTAGTATTAAATTATTCAGATAAAATAGACACGCCTCACTGTTTCACTTTAGATGTAATTCCCACCACTACTGAAAATTCACTTCTGTTTTGAACTTTCAGTCAGCAGGAAGTAAATAAATGTGCACGGAAACGCTAAAATCATGTTGGCGGCTTTCTTTGTAGTAATTTAAAAACTGATTTAATAAAAGACGTATACATTTTTTACACCACGAGTTTCACCATTATCATTTAAGTTTATAATCATAAAAAATAAAAATCATATTGCTTATAATGATATTATCATTTTATACGCGGAATATCGTTCTAAACATCAAAATCTCTTCAATTTGTGAGGCTTTTACAATTTAAAACGACAATTATCGTTAGGTAGGAAAACATTTCACAAAATTTGCGGAATCGTGTAGATTCACGGTGTAGCCATTTATGTAATACTTACACGTACCCGGAATTTTAAATTTGTATACACTCGATCAGCGTGGTTTTAACTTTGCCAGGTTCATTAACTTAACTGTGTAGATAAAGTATAAGATGTTTAATATCAATTAAGTAAAACCAAAGCTAGTGTAATATAATAATATAATAATACTCTGCTAGTATATAGGTGCCTTCTATGGAATTATTATCGTACCAAAATATCCAAAGTATGTAAAGTAATAATATTTAATCATTTTAAACATTTCAAGTTCCGACATTCATAGGTGATAGATATGAAATTTACAGAATCTTGTATGTATGTGTATAAAATATCATTATTATAAATTAAACACAATTTCGCAAAACTTTGCTGTGTTGCAGCCAATGATTAAAAAGTTCTTACACAGTTTTCTTACAAGTATATTTGAAAAATAACGATATTTTTATTTGTTCGTTTCCTAATATTATTATTTTTTAAATGGAACACTTTGACTTATAAAAATAAAATATTTTCCTTTGTATTTTACAAAATATATTGAGTAAAAGTACGACAGCAAATATATTTTTTTAAATGTACAATGTACATTAAACTAATTTTTTTTTCTTTAACACATGTTATATTGTACATTTTTTAAGGTTTTTTTATTATTATATGTTTATATTGAAAAATGTTATGATGATAAACGCATTATTGACATTCAGCATTTTTCAAATTCTATTTAATATACTTGTGTACCTATTATTATTTTTTGTAAACTCAACATTTTATTCTTTTACGTGTGATATTTTAACCAGTGAAAACCCAATTCTTTGTATTTATATTAATAAGCGATCTAATTTTGGTCATTTAAATAAAGCATTCCCATAAACTTTTATTTATAATTTTTATAATTTTCCATGTATAAATATAATTACGATTTCAACATATTTTAAGTTATATATTTCAACATATATTAATTTTTTCAACGTCTCTTTTCATAACTGATAAATCATCATATATTTCTGTAAATGAATCACCAGTTATTATTCATCTTTTACTATCGAATTACGTATAAATAAATTATCTAGACGGATTTCAATCAATAAATCTTCCAAATCACTCATACTATATTGGTGTGTTCTATTAATTATACTTTTCTTGACAGAATAATTTAAAATCATAAATATAGAACTACAAATTGAAATACATATATACGATATATATATGTACTCGTAGCACTTATACAATCCATTTCATTTGATATTTATAAATGTGTGTTTTTCATTGCATTTAAGTTATTTTATTTTATTTTTATTTGTAACAGTGCCGTAGCTAGAACTATATGGGCCCCGGTGCAAATTTAATCTGTGGGCCCATTACATAGGCTCACATTGGGTGAATGTAGTGGGTGCTGGAATAATTTATGGAACACAGATCCACAGTCCACACCATCCAAATAATATAATAAACTGCATTGCAATAGTTCTAAATTTTTACTTACCTATTAATATTCTTACTTGTTAATTATAATACAAATATAATAAATTAAAACTTTAATTTATTATACTTCAATACTTGTTGGCATAGACAAATTAATAACTAATAATAAAGTTTAAATTATATAAATGTTAATAATATAATCACTACTCTTTATTTATATTAACTATTAAGGAACTATATTGTACATAATGTATTATAATTAAAAATATTTAAAAATAATTATATTATAATATGTTATTATATGGGAACTGGGAGAGCTAATTTGAAGCCTGATAGTACAATTAATAGTACAACTTAATAAATGAAAAAGAAACATTTTTGAAATCGAATTCGTAATTAATATAACTTTTGATTTTTAGTTCTTGAAAACTCATTATAATGGGATCATTGAAGGTAATAAAATAAATATCTTAAAACACAGACAATAATAATTAATAATTATTCAGTAAATTGTTTTTTTTTTTCGTTTTAAAAAAGGACATGATTCAGATAATGCATCGGTGTGGGCAATTCGTCTCGCATTGCACAACTCAGAGCAGTCAGAAAATTGTATCATTGTTTTAAATTTTAAATAAAATGATAAATTATTGCATTCATACTATTCTGAGCAGAGCTTTGAAAAAACAGTTTACAGGGTCCAAATATGGAAAAAAACTACCGTCCCATGACCCATTGTATTGGTTTTTTAACTTATCGTAAATAAAATAATTACCCATCTATAGTACAATGAACAATATGTTTAATTTATCGTCTATAATATAATACATTAAACAATACATTGAGACTTTTAGGGCAATATTTTATTTAAAAATAAATCTTCTTAAAACAAAATTAAATTACAAAAAAACATTTAAATCGCTTTTTAAATAGTTCTCTGACAAATGAAATAACTTTTAAATTAACATTACATATATTTAATATGAACCTTATCCTTAACGTCATAAAGAATAGTTCAATAAGATACTACACATATAACAAATTGTACTTATACATATTATATTCATTATTTATTGATTTAATCATAGTTAGATAGGTTAGCCAACCAATTTTAAATGCATATTATATTAATCTAGCCCAAGTGTAAATTAATGTATAAATGTTTATACTTGAAAAGACTTAAGACTTAAGACGTATTCGTAGTATATACAGTAGTTTATAAATATGTGAATTAATAGTAATTATTCAAATTGAAAATTTACATCTTTATTATCGCTTATCTTATGAAAACAAAACACTATAATATTACAATGTAACTATGAATGTAGGTACCTATGTATTACATAATGAATGGTTATAGTGTTAGGTTATTATTATATCGTATGAAATAATAATATTCACTGTCGTGCGTTGTATTGTATCAGCCATCGCAGCAGCAGCAGCAGTGTAATGCAATTATAATTGTTTGATCATTGTTATTAATAACGCGTAATATAACTGCCAATAATGAAAACAATAACTAATATTTTAAAACGTCTTATGCAAATTAACGGATTACATCCGCAACCAAAAGGGATAAAGGCATAAAGGACCTGCAAATGGTAACCATCATTTTCCCAGACACGCGGTATCACGAAAATATTATATAGATTAATCACTCGGTGTCTGTCCCACGAGGAAAACCAGCGAAGTTTAGGTATAATCGGCCGACGTGGATGTCCCGACGAAAGTAGTTTTCTCTAGACGTTTAATTTAGGGACAACTCAAAGACCGCCGCCGGAAATGTTTCAGTTACAACGTTCTATACCTATATTATATTTTATAATAATTATTATACTGAGCACACGGTGTAATGTGTTATGCATCGTAAAGGTATTATTATTATTATTATTATTTTATTCGTCGGGAACAATAATTCGTTCTATATAACATTATATTAGAGATACTGTATAATATAACACTGTTCAGTTATCATTATACCATTTTAATTTTATTTTCAAGCTGGATTAAACATTTTTAATACGCACGGATAACACAAAACACGATACAACAATTATAAAATACAATAGATTCCATTACCTATTATATTAACCTACACCAGCAATGTTCTACAAATTACGGCCGAGCGTATTGTAGCCGTATTGTTATTTATTCTGTTATACCCTTAACACGTTTTAATAATATTATGTAAATCAGACAACTAATTACTTATTAGGTAGTCTATGATTTCATATAAACAAAACAAAGCTGCATACAAATTTTTAAAACATTTTTAAAAAATATGTACTTTTTACATTCGAGATTACATATTTACGATGAACAATATTTTAAAATACGAGGAAAAGTGAAATTGAAATTATTTTATCACTGTGTGTCTGTGTTATTATAATATAGGTACAATATTTTCTGTAATAATGAGGTCTCATATGAACGGCATTTGATGTTATGAATCTACCTTTGGCCATCTTCGGATCATGACGATAAATTCTGGTGAAAGTATTCTTTACAGTATGATGAGTTTCCAGATTCCTTACGCTTAAGGTTACGGAAATATAATTCTAATTTTTGCAAGTCACCGAGTGCTCACTCAGACGGTAAGAGTATGTAATTACATTTTAAAAGTCTAACATAACATATTTATATGTAATAAACTTACTGCAGGTATATCCTGGATGAAAAATTAATAAATCGAATACACGCGGATACGCTGCAGCTGTACCTGCACACTTTCGTAATAATGTTAATAATAATAAAACAAGGTTACATAATTTCAGACGAATCTGATGTCGTCTACATAATTTTATATGTCATACATTATATGTACATTGTAGAATAATATTATTGTGACGAGTTTAGCCAGCTGAATAGTTAAAGCTTAACACTGCAGCTAAAGAGTATACAACTCCCACTCCCGCTCCATTTTCTTTGATTGGTTTAACTATATAAAAAAGTTAAATACTTAATATAATCACTAAAAATACCTACAACACATTTACGACTTTCATCATTTTTTTAAACAACGACTATTTGATTATTTATAATATATTATGTAGGCGTTTCACTACCTATATTCTAGGTGCATATTTTGTGTCTTGCAACCCGATATTTTTTATTCCTTGATCCGCCTCTGGCTCTACTTATATATTGTGCGCAATAAATCGTTGTCGTAACTACGGTTAACCACCAGCAGTCCCAGTTCGAAGTTGACCCTTATCGCTCATATTTTTTATTCTGTTTGATAGTAGGTAAAAATATCGACCAGAAATTTGTTTCTATGTTATAACTCTGTGACCTTATATTTAATATAGCCAAATATCCAAACAACAGAACTCAAAACTTTCATGTGTATATTATTTTATACTCGGTACAAAAGAATTTTTAAAAAAAAATTATGACCACGAATTGGCCAATATTCAAAATTAGTCTACTTTACGTCGATATTATCTTCATGTAGCAATTATTACAGATTCCGTACACAAAATAAATACATAACAAGACATGTTGTGTTTCTAGTTAGGTACTAAATTAAATTGGTGTAAATGTCATCGACCGACCACACAATATGTGTGTACCACTGAAATTTGAGAACGCTTATTAATGGTTTTAAATTGTATCATTTTATGAAATCGAGCAGAGTATGGTTAAAGACTATTAAGTCAAAATTAAATCGTCGATGTTTATACAGACTGTACGTTTTTCAATTGTTTTACATAACAACTTTTCATTTCGTTATAAAATATATTTTAATATAAAAAATAAGAAATGTATGCTTTGAATATTATATTTCCAAGTAGATATTCAAAGATTTTAATTTATTTTTTTTTAAACCTCTAGTTTTCAAAGTTATCAAAGAATCACAAAAATTCTATTGAAACCACTGACTTAACTATGACACCGTTTGAGACCCAAATACGAGGAAAAGTGAAATTTAATATAAATAACTATTCTACTCATATCAAAGTTCGTCCAATGGGACGATTGTTCGTTCTGTGAGTCGTGTCTTTTTGTTTCATACACATCATCGAATCCACGTCTTATTGTTAAATATATTTTTGATTGTGTTGAATAATATGTTTTTTAGACTGTGTAATAGACATTAGAAATAAAAATGAAACAATTTTTACTCGATATTTTGATTTTGTAGTATTGATTTACTATAACTTATAATCCCTTCTTATTTTACCATGTTTTATATTATGTGAATATAATAGCTAACTATAGAAGTTGAATAAAATAATATTATAGTTACATAATTTAATAGTCAACCAATACAAAAATTGAATACGTCTAACGGTTTTAATGTTTAAACAGTACCTATACCTACACGGCTAAACTATATACCAATCGATCCAAAAATTAAACATTAAAATATAACCACCAATGATTCATATGATAATGTTTCAAACTTTCTTAATCTCACTCCAAAATAGGTAATACCTAAAAAGTACCTGATCGGGTGGCACTTTTGAGTGCCTACCCATAATTGCTACTCTTGTCAATAACCATGTATCAAATTCACCCATTGTACTAATTGTATTGTATTTATTGTAAATCAAATGTTAAATAGAAAAAAATAAATCTTACTCCACTATCAATGATCATCGCTTATTTCTGCTCCCAAAATGCTTACACAAATTTCCATCTAGTATATTATTGACTCTTCAGAAATGTTGTCTTTAATTCGTTTTAAAATAAATATCCCTAATTCTAGAAACTCCTTGCCATTTTAGCCAATTTCCACTAATACAAATTATATTTGAAACTCTTCTGCTAACCTTTCAATGAACGCAGGTAATACTTACATATATTTGATTATGTTTAATACTGTTTGAGTCTTTGGGATATATTCATTTATCTATAACCTTAATATGCATTATATTATAATGTAATTCTTTTACTTCTTCTATTTTAAGTTTAAGAAAAAAACTTTGTTAATGTAATTTTTATACTACTGTTAACTATATTTCATATCAAAATATCATGTTATGTTTTTATAGGACCCTAGTCTGTACATATTTATAAAATAAAATAAATAAAAATGAATATTTTCAAATTCTTAAAAAAATATTGAACTACATAATAGGAGTGTCCTGTGGAGATACAAACTTCTGTTTTTCAAATGGATGATTTGAACATTTTAGTAATATATATTAGTTTATCAACATTAATGAATTTATAATACTACTTATGTAGAAAAAAATTATTCAAGTTTATTACTAGATCCAATATTACACGTTTTTATATTTTTTAAAACCATTTTAAAGGACTTTTATCCTAAGTATATACAATTTATTAACCGGGAAACAATTATTTTGAACTAGGTACATCAACAGTTTCAAAAAATTATCCACTAAATAATTTACAATAAAAGGAGGAATGTTCCCTTTTGAAAAAAAAAAAAACAAAAATTCGTATGACTCATTAAATGGTAAAAATATCTCAAGAATTTTATAGTGCGTTCCTTAAGTATTTTTAAATATTCCGAAAATTATAACTTGAATAAAATTATTATTTAAGGAAAAATGATGTTGCATAATATGCTTGGTAAATGATCCTGTATAGTTAACTAATTGTATGAATTCCTTCATCAAAGTAAATAAATTAACAATAACACTATATAGTAATCTAGTTATTTTATACTACCAGTACTCCAAGACAAATATTTCAATGCTCAATAGGTACTTCAATCAATTGGTTCCGAAACATAAAATTAAATTTGCATTAATTGCATTAGGAAAATAAAATCATCATAGCTCGTGTAAGTTATCGAGTTGTGTTAATAGCTTTCGGCAACATGTGCGTATACGATATCGAACTACACTGACTGTTCAAAGTATTTTGTCTTAAAATATAATCACTTTACTATATTAAATTATAATATAATATGAAAGATAAAAAATAATGATTTCGAATTTAATTGAATATAATACCTATACGCTTTATAATTGATATTCGAAATTAATTCTAGTAAGCGTGCGTCGAACGCAGTTATCAGAAATAACTATTGTAGTCCTAAACGGATTATTCGATTATTGATCGTGTGGAAAAACAATTTTATAGATTATAACTTTATGGAAATATCATAATATAAACCGTACAACGTCTAAAGCCCAACTAGATTGCCGACGGTATGTGAATAATTCAGAATTATGTGGTATAAACGGCAATAATAGACCTAACCTGATTAAAATGTCAAAAACTATTTAATTTTCCGTGCATAGGCGCCCTATACATTCTACACTTCTACCGTATTTACCTGTACTGCATATTATATGGTAAAATATATGTAGGTACAACAATACATATTATTGCAATATATATATAGTACATTAAAATATATAATATACGAAGGTACCTAAATGTATGGGACCGTAGTCGAACGTATATCGGAATCGAATTTCCAAGAATTTTCGATTAAGTCGACCCGTGCGACTTTTGTTTGAACGACCCCGTGTTTCCCTGAACAAATATCGTGTGTTTCGATGTGCATATTGTGTATACCGGCAGATAAGTGTCGAATTAGAAATATAATAATACGAGTTGCAATTGGAATCCTCTCCGTGCGTTTGTTACGTGATATAAAATATCGAAATGTGAAGCATAAATATTAAAATACGAGCTCGTTGTTAATAATAAATAAATAAATCATAAAATGTTCACGTCTCGGATAACAAGCTCGGCGTATTGGCATGAATACTAAAAAAAAAAAAAAATAATAAAAATATAAGAAAAAATCCGCCGAAGTTAATCGCACCAAACTTTTATACGGTAGGTACTTTTTTTCTGGTACGGTTTATTTTTTATAAATGAAAAGTTATTATCGGCCTTTTGCGAAAACGCTATCAAAAATAATTTATAGGTATTTACTGACATTAACGGATAAAGTAATTTAAAAGCAGCCCATCGGCGTTCGCATATTATATAATATATATGATACAACGCCTTTCATATAATTCGCGCGAGTATTATAATTTATAACAATAAAATCGCAATAGAAATCGTTCCGATAAAAACGACCAATGTCCATTGTTCTTGGTACTGCGAGTCCGCAATAGGTGAGTTGATTCCCGAGACCTTTCTCATGTATTAGTTGATTCCCGGGTCATTAAGAGATACGTACGAGTTGATTCCCGGGTCATTAAGAGGTACATACGAGTTGATTCCCAGGTCATTATATATTTTATTCAATATTTAGTAAAATATTCAGCCTATATTAGCATAACCCAAGAAACACCACGAGGAGGTTGGCTGACAAGTTTCTCAAAAATGTTGTTTTTTTAGTTTTTTCATATTTTGAAAATCATTCAATTTTTATTTATTAATTATTTATTGAATTATATTATATTTATTATTTTTAAAAAAATTTAGTAGTAATTAAGTAAAAAATTATTATTAAAAATATAAAAAAATTTAATAATTTGGTAAAAATTTGTTTTTATAAATTGGTATCTGGTAATGAGATTACCAGTATACCGTGACATCTCTTCTCTTAAAAAAATTTGTTTTTCTTGTTGTTTTTTAGATTTCTTAGTTCCATTACTCCTGCATTTAATATACGTTTCTGATTGTACTTCTAACAGCTCATTTGTAAATACAAAAATATTTAGGTGCCCACTATAGAAACAACTGTTGAGTTTAGAATGAAAGCTAAAAGCCGTATGGGACGGCCAACGAAAATATTATAATATTACTAAATTCGTAAACGACATAATAATAATAATATTACTATCGTTTTATCATGAAATTTCGTCGACGAGACTTCTGCCGGTGCAGAGGCTAGTATACGAGTAATAATAATATTATTATGTACCTAATCCGTCTGCAGTGCGAATACATTTACGAAACTCAAACGTATAAATATATAGTTTCAACTTTCAACCACACGTTGCACATTATTCAAATGTGTAGGCACAATTAGGCACATTATACACGAGTGTCGCGTCGACTTTAAGCCGAAAATTTGCATTTCCATTAATAACACTGTTGTCTAATCCCGTTTGTTTTATAACGTTTAATTTATTTTTTTTTCTACAGCTTAAAAAATATAAACTGTTATGCCCCGGGAGGTTTAAGGTCCAATATGTGTCGCACACAGACATACTATATGTACCTATATAATATATTACATGTACGAACATACCTATAGTACACATTTCATTGTTTTGTGTCGCGTAATTGAAAAATAATAGTTAACTATATAACAACTATACGGGTTGATATTTGTAATGGCGGTCAGTCTCATAACGTGGATTTACGTGTAAAATACGCGATACACGTCAAATTACTTACGTTTATGATTTCATTTTTATAGGTATTCAATAGAGTATTCGTTCGTTAATTTACTCTTATAGTATCTCTACACGACTATTATTGTACTGTGCAAAATGATCAGTGTTTATTAAAATTAGAAAATATTTAAAATCGTATCTTTATTTAATAGAAAAACTTTTTATAACGCAATGCTAATATTGTTATATACCTACCTATATTTTTTTTTTTTTATTAGAAATATTTACAATATAAATTATAATATAATACAAAAAGTAAATTTCGTGAAAGTATAGTAATTCGATATAATATGAAGCTACACGATTACATAAATTATTATTAATATCCATTTTATATAACTCGACAGGGAAAATACGCAGGCATATATAATATCTATATCACCTATATTACCTACATATTATTATAGTAATAATAATATGTTACTCAGAATTTATGAAATTTACGATTCAAGAAATCAACAGTTCCGTCTTCAAAACCACTCGGCAAAATCTGAAATTTGGCTACAGACTTCACGGAGTCGACGAAATTCAATTGCCGTTCTCGTGCACATCAGGTGCAGACTATCTTTTTCTACCCACCACAAACTTTACGACTTCAGTGTTCAGTCAGTTGGAGTAAAAACGGTGGCCGAGGTGCGAACGTTTCGATTGGTGCGTCGACGTTGCCGCAATGGTGTTTTAATTTTAAAACGGCGATGGATTCTGAACGGACTGCAGACCGACGAGTCACCGTTTGTCACCGAGAATTTTAATCGGTGAGACTCAACTGTGAACAATAGGAGGTATATATTAACATGTCAGTGAGAAATTATTTGATTTAATCGAATTGGATGGCGTTCGACGAGTGCGACGGAAGCGCTGCAGATGCGTCGCGTGGCGGTAATATTGAGAGTTTCGCCGCTATTATTCGTGACATGCACTACGTGGCAAGTGGTCGTTAAGTGGAGAGAAAAACGCGCAAGAAATTTGTGGAGCACTACTCCAATATTTCAATGGCTGCTGTGAAAGCTTACATTGCGAGTAGTGCAGAAAGATGTGTGGAGGAGAAATCGAGGAAAAAAATTCGCATGGCATGCAGGCGTCGTTGAGCGGCCATCAGTTTCAGCGTCTACTTTAAATAGTTTAAATCAACGCGAGGGCAAGTGGACCTTTTCAAAGTTTACCTGACGGACATTTTAAGTTTATACTTCACTGCAGAGAACACTTGACGAAGTTTTCGTTTTTCCGACCTCTGAAGTGCGCGAGAAAGCTTCGGCGAAGGAACTGCCACACGCATTTTTAACGTTTGGTGTCCCCCCCCTCACGTTCTGCAGTGTGAAAACGGTCGGCAATTCACCGTAGAAATAATAACGAAACTGGCGACGTTATCGTCCGACCGGATACTAGTAAACAGTCGGCCACTTGTTACTCGAAAAGCCAAGGGTTTGTAGAAATCAGCAAATGTACGATGAAAGACTTACGGATAGTCGTATAGCATGGGTGCGGGACAACAACAGACTTCCGTGTGGAGCTATGGGGAGGATTAACCCATAGGCCACCAAGGCACGTGCCTAGGGTGCCATATTTTTTGGGGCGCAATTTTTTAGTTAATTTTTACTGTTTAGTTTTTCATAATTTCATAATTATATTTAACTAAATTTATATTTTATATTATTTTTTTTTTGTATACAACTTGCATGAAACTGGAGAAGGGCTCACGTGGTCGACGTCGCAGTAACTTTTTAATTTATAAGCTATATAATAACCTTGCCGTTTGAGTTTAATCCTGCGAGCCTGCCACCGCGGCACCGGTAGAGGTTCGCGTGTTCGACTTCGACGACACTCGACGAGGCAGTTGCCGGAGTTGCCCTATGTTAATGCATGGGAGGTGGTATACGGGTGTGCAGCGTAAACACATTTAATATTGTGAATGGCGCATGCGCAAAACGCCAGCCAAGGCAGTCAAATATACTGCCTCAGGCCGCCGAGTACACTGTCCATAGCAGCTCTACTATAGCTAGGTAGGGGACAGCTCGCACAGTGCTTAGCAAGTAAATTATTTGATATTAACTGGAATAACCAGCCTTACCCCGCACCCGGCACCGAACTAGTCTATTCTTTGAATACTGGAATTAATTCTGGAAATTAGACGTCTTGATAAAGTAATTAATAATAATAAACATTGCGACGCTGGCTCCTGCATTAGTGCATACTGCTCAGAAATCTGCTAATCGATTACGATTATAGAGACGAGAGTGCTCACCACTTTAATCAGTACCTACCATTTAGTTTTGTTTTATTTCACGTGACATTACACCCCCCCCCCTACCGTGGGAGCACTCCAATATACGGGGCGCTAGTGTTGTAATGCCTAGGGGCGGAAAAATGGTAAGTCCACCCCTGATGGCCTCGCATTTGTACAACGGAAAGTTGACACCACATTTCACGAAGATACTGAGATGACACCCTATGAATCGGTCTTTGGTGAGAAAGCGCTAATGGGTTTGGAAACGACGGTGCCTGAAAAATTGTTGGATAAAATAATGACGGTAATGCAAGAGGAGAATAATAATATGTTGGGAATGTTTTCGGTTCCATCTTCGTCCGTTCCTGTATACAGTTCGAAAATCGGAATACTGAGAATGTGTGCAACTACTCGAAACTAAGGTTAACAGAATTTATAAAGAGTAGAAGGATTCTAATGAGATTACACTCAGTGGCCCCGAACCCATTTTCAGGCAGTAAAAGTAGTGCATTTACTTATAAATTTTAATATTTATCTTATAAAGTTATAAAAATTTTTTTATAAAATCGACGGAAGTATAATTCCCCCTAGGGTAACAAGCAAAAATATTAAAAATACATAAGCACAAATTACATAGTCAAAGCTTGAAAATATAATACAAGGCTCCTCATAATTGGCTGTCCTTAAAATTCAAAAATCTAATAAATTATTATTAGGTACGTGTTTTCATAGACATATATAAAGTTCAAAGATCTTTAGTTGAGGAATCAAATGTAAAAATCCCCTGTAGTTGTCAGTATAATCAGAAAAAACTAAGTAAAAACAGCGAACAGACTACAGACGAGAATAATAGGTATATATAAAAAAAAATTACGAAATGTATCAAACTCACAAATATATAATATATGTATTTCAGTATTTGTATACATTAATACAAAAACAAATAACATTTATGCTCAAGGACCTATAGGATTTTAATAGACACCTAATAATTATGCACTAAAGTATAGCGATTAGCAATTGAAAGGGTTAATACTACAATCTACTTTATATGAACATTAATCAATGGATTCAATAGGTGATTTAGTTAAAATAGAAATTAGCTAATATCGATCAATAAATTTACATTACCGATAGTGAGTCGTTAGAATTTTTGAAACAATCATTTCAAACAGTTCAAAAAAATCTATGGAATAATGTATGCCTCCCGTATTAGAAAATCAACAATAAAAAAATGATCTCTCGGTATTAGGATGGCAGTAAATTATATTTTATATACAATATTATATGATATTATACTAAAACACAACACTTTGAGATGAATAATTTTTAATACTGTATTTAAAACTTAAATCCTCGTATAATTCTGTTTACGAATTACGGAAGTCGAGATTAATATTTATAGTGAAGTCTCGCGTCATGGTTGTCACAGTAATTACACTGCGGTGCTTAGACTCTCTCTCCCGTTTTGTATATTATATTCAGGTGACAGTCGACATATTATATTATTAACTCTCAATGCATAATATTATTAGAATACTTAACAATTTAAGGTGATAGTTTACGAGTTAACCACTATATAAATATGATAAATGTGCGTTTAACAAGTCATAATATTATTATTAGAGAATCAAAATTCCTAAAATGAATGGTTAAAAATTAAAATATAATATGGATATAAATATATAATATAGGTATTTTTAGTTTAATAATAATTAAACCTCACCATACAAGACAAAATTCATCTAAATCATGAAAATTTGCAACTTATTTTGTAAATTAAAATTTTATAAAATTAAAATAACCATTTTTGTTTCTGGGTCAAAAATCTTAAATTTAAGGTTCCTCGTATACATTTTTCTTAAAGCAGTTACAAAAAAACCGAAAATGCTAGTCACAATAATATTTTCATACGCTATAAATTAATTTTACAATAGCGTTTTGGAGTTTACTTATAATACATAGTATATCTTACAGTATCTAATTTACTTTTTCTATAGGTAAACTTCCAACCATCCAATCTACAAACATTAATTTGAACACTATTTATCACGCCTTTTTTAAAGCCTTTTAAAAATAAAAATCGTACAGAATTTCAATATCAGGTTTGTTAAATTAATAATTTGAATCATTCATAAATGTCCTAACGTTATCAACAGCTCAACAGCAATTACATGGAACTACGCGCAGCACAACAATCTCCTGAAGAATTTTTTAGTACGTTTCCAAAATGATCGGCCCATAGGTTTGACCGCAGTGGTGGATCCAGGGGTGTGCAAAGGGGGGAGGGGGGAATTTGCCGCTCCCTCTTCCCAATCGTCGTAGTTTCCCTTTGTTTTACACTGTGTTTAGCCAATTTTGTAGCGAATTTATGTACTTTTACCCCTCCATACCACCCGCAAAATTAAGCCCTGGATCCACCACTGTTTGACCGTGTTCGTGGTTACCACCTGGTCCGTTATTGCAGCGTCTGTATCCTGCAGATCTACACAAGTGACCGAAACACGATTATTCGTACACCGAGTTCGACCAGGGTTTTTGACTCCGTTGGGACAGTCGTGGCAGACGGCGCTATTGGATTGCGGTTTCAGGGGCCATCAACATGATATTTGGCATAGAAAAAATGGATTTTGGTTAGTAGACTTGTAGCGTAACATTTCGCACGACTCTTGGCCTCATCCAAATTCATGTCGTTCAATTTCAATATTATAACATATCATCAGTATTATATAAATAAATAAAGTGTAGCTTTTAGTATTATTAGGTTTAAATTTCACGACCGGTTTTTAAATCAAAATTCATCTTCTGTAGCTATATTATAATAAATTTGAGTAAGTGTTTTAAAAAAAAGTTATAACTTAATAATATTCTATTTGAATGCATAAAATCATGATCATGAGCCACCCAGCTGCCACACATAAGAAAAAATAAATCTTTTCATTATTTACATTTCTATAGTTATTATATTTTTTTTATTGATCTTAAATACATCGACATCTAGGTCATTAGTACAAGGCGTTAAGTTAAGAGGTATTTAAAATATTATATTTCATAATTTTTTTTTAAATTAAGTTATATAATTCTGATTTTTTAAGGAATAAAATTAAGTTGTTAGTGTCCTGTGGGTTTGGTACAAGTGCTTGACAGATTTGTTCGGAGATGTGGAATTGATCGCGGTACTGGTTGTATTTATGGCATTCGGTGATGATATGTTTTACCGTTAGGGGGACTCTACATGTGTCGCATAATGGAGGTTCGTCGTTGCTCATCAAGTAGCTGTGCTTTAGATGTGTGTGTCCTATTCGATGTCTGTTGATTGTGGTTTCATCTTTTCTACCAAGTCCGGAATTTTTCCATAGGTTGGTGTTATTTTTAATTTGATTGAGTTTAGTGTTAAGTTGTCGCCAGTGGGAGCGGCATTTATTGTTTATGTGAGCGTTGATTACGATTTTCGCGTCGTCGAATGTGATGGAATTTATATTTGTGGTTGATGTTGAGTCGATTGCGTTTTGAGCTTCTTTATCGGCTATTTCGTTTCCCAGTATACTATTATATTTTATGAGTACCTATATATTATAACATATTGGTTAATCGCTGCTATATTATTTTTTGATATTTAAGACCTTTAGGTGCAAATATTTTTCGAAAGATCATAATAATATCATAGTTATGTCCTAGAATGCACTCTATAAATGGTATGCTCTAATAACATTTTCAATACACATTTTTGTGCAGTTAAGTATATTCGGTACTAGTATTAGTTTCGGTATAGTGATTCTTATTAAATCTATTCAGTATTCATAGTTTACTGGTAACGAATAACCAGAATAACGAATAATCTTCAGTCAATTCTATAAAGATTGGAACAACGAAATTCAAACCCAAATTATTTTCATTGGTGAACGAAATTTAGTTTGAAATTTATTTGGATACCCGGGTACTAGGTAGATATTTGGCTGTTTTGGAAAAAAAAAGCTCCTCTTAAAAGCCTTAAACGTGGTCCACTTGTTGCTATTTAGGCATAGTTGAGTAGTTCTACACTGAGGTGAAAGTTTAACAGAGTAAGTTTGAAGTGTGCAGCGCATACTTATACGGTTATTGACGAAATCATTACCTATATTCATAATATTTACCATGTAATGCATACACACAACGCGATATAATTGTATTTTTCACATTTACTACAGTATGAAATATATAAAATAATATCATAATCTATATAGCTGTACAACAGAGTGCAAACCAATATGGCTTGGGCATAATGGCTATATAAACTGCAGACCAAAATGTTCGCGTGCTCGTAGCTCGTGTGTCGGTGATAAAATTATGTTTTGGATTTATGTACACATAATACATATTATTTTATACATACGATATAATATAATAATGTAGGTATTATATACGTTATATAAGAGCGTTATCATAAGTACATGAGTATATTATAATGTATTTGTGCACCGATTTTCGTTCAATTTTATATTTAGGTGGGTAGGTATGAGTTTTCCGCCCTGCGTATGTATAAATCTCCTTAGCTGTAATGCGTATTTTGTACTGCAAAAGACCCGACACACGTGCGATAAACTCGTCGAAGGCCGAGGCGACCCACATTCGATTATTTGTATTACTAAATATGTTTACATATAAACGGAGAGAACGAGAGAGAGAGACAGAGGAATCTTTAGATTCTTGAAACTTTCTAGGTGTATCGATTTTTTTCTCCTGTTGTTCTGAACACGCGATACGAGTATGAGATTAATTTCAAATCCAAACTTTACGTTGGCCGCCTCCACCGATTCCGGGTGCCCATCTATAAAACATCACAAGGCAGTATTATATTATAATATATTGTGTATTATGTATTGTTATACGTAAGTACTTGTAACGTTATGATATACCTACGGCAGAGTGCAGGGCCAGCATTCGTTTATTTTTTCCGACAAATTTAACACAGGAAAACACTGCAGTGCCCCCGATCGCACATTATACTGCACGTCATATTATTATGAGTGTTGTTTTACATTTTATGAACACGATAAATTGCAGTGAAATTGTAATTACCGATTTCACCTGATATATTATGCACACCTTCTGCGCTGGACGAGGGGCGTGGACATTGCGATGTTATTATTATTTTAATATTATTACGTGCTCGTCCCATCGGACGTCGAGTTTCGTGTTCGGTCGGGTACCTTCTCGTGTACGCCCGCACCCTTAACAGAAAGTAACAATTATTGCGCGATGACGACTGTCTAGATAAATATTATGGGGGCGGCGAAATGAGTGCTTTCGCAATGGTTTATACCGCCGAAAACGGTTCCACCGGTAGTGTTCACGGAAAAGAAAAAAAAAATCAAACCTCGCGCGTCAGTCAGATCTCGACATCGCGTGTTTCAGAAATCGTTGTTTCACAATAAAATAGCCAAACTATATATTTTAGTCTCATACCTCGGCTATAACGTCATGCTTTTATACAGGGTGATTTTTTTCACTTAATTTCCATGCGTGATTTTGAATAAATTGTTTATTCGAAGCAATAACAATGATTGTTTGATCGCATAGACCTGCAAGGGACAACAATTAATATTTTTAATTCCACGACATTCAAAATATATCGAATATAAATATACATTATAAATTGCTACAACAACCATTATAAGTTTCAAGTGCAAAACATTGTAAGCTTCGATCTACTTTTAATGCCAATAAATAATAAATAATCTTTATTAGGTACAATTTTCTGAAAAACTTAAGAGATTTGATAAGCAATGTGATAGCTGTATGTAGAAGTTAATTAATGCACTAGGCATTTATATTAAAACAAATAATAATTGAACAAATAACCTAACTCGTAATAATAAAATTAAACAGATTGTTTTCTCGTTACGTAAAATAAAATAAACATTTTATAGGTTAGGAATTTAGGATAGTATGTCAAGTATAGTCAAATGAAATCCACACTTTACAATATAAAAAAACATTTTTCAAAGTTTAAAATGCTGATTTTAATTATTATTTTTATTAAAACCTAGTAATGAACTAAAAAATAATAATTAAAACAACGTGTGTGTCTGACCTAGTGATCAAGTGTTGTTTTTTTGAATCGTATATATAATATTGAAGCTTATATTATTATAGGATATACAGGGTGATTGCTCATACATTATCCTTTGTTTCCCCTTTTATTCATTAATAATTTATTTGTTCAAATTCTGATTATTTTGATTTTTTAAGAATATTCATACCTAAACACTTAATTTTCAGTATAGATTTTGAATAACTTCAGTTATTCTATTAGACTTTGATCTATTTAAAGAGTGCTCTGTAGCGAAACAAACTCCTATTTTTTCAAATAAGAACCTTTTAACAATAAATTAATAAGACATTTTTTTAATGTTGATGCAACTAAATCAAAATTGAACAAGTGGTTTTTGTGTTATTACACTAATAATAATCTTTAATAATAGTTTTACATGAAATATCTATAGTAACCTTATAACTATTATACATATACATTAAACAGTTTTTACAAGTATTATATAACCGTTTAATTTGATAATTATATAGGTATAGGTATCTAATAGACCTTATATCATTGAACCTAGTATCGAGGACTATCCTAAGTACATAAAGTTAAATAATTTAGAAACTACCTGTTAGTTCGAATTTCGATTTATATGCATAAAAAATAAATATCATCTGTTTAACAATTTACAGTTAAAAATTATAGTTTTTTTTAATAGTTTCTAGTTTAAAACTATTACAGCTCAACAATATTAAGATAAATTACGTCTAAATTATTAATTTGGCAATTAGGTACGTAATGAGAAAAAAAGAAGTTTGTAACGATGCAGGACAATCCTTAAATGACAAAAAAATTAATGTATTCTAAAATATAATGTTATTTATACTCAATGTAATATAGCATATTATGTAAATCTCAAAAAGCAAAATTTAATATAATTGATTATTAATGAAAATTATGTGGTTTAGCATACTTTGTAAACCACCCGGTATAGTGCATGTGTTATTTTAAATTTATTATTCAGTTTGATCGTTATCCCCGCTTGAATGACCTCTATTTAGAACCCCTAAAGTTTCCTACGTAGACTTTCAAATTACTTGCATTTTAAAATATAATGCCTTAAGGATGGATTTAATAGGCAGTAGGTATAGATGCTATATCTTATAATTTATGTGCGTATTTAATACAAATAATTTTTAACATTTGAAACAAATATTACACATAAATTAATCGTTGTTGGATCGGTTAAAATGGTTTAATACATCTATATACGCTATATTGCAGTGCTGTGCTTGCTGTTTAGTTTTTCACGCGCTTCTATAGTAAATAATAAAAAAAAAAAATAAGACCTGTCGCACACACATTATACAAAATGATTCATTCAATTTTCCATCTATTTTTTTTGGTTTTTGATTAACGAATTTATTTAAATTCTGAATTTTGGAATTTTAACATAAGCTGGCCATATTTTTGGACCATATATTTAAGCAGTGTACTGTGGTGATTTCAACCTCTATTTTTTCTAATAAATTATTAAAAATATGACATTTGGTCGAAAATCTAAAAAGTAGTTTCAGAGTTATTTAAGTTTGTATACAAAGGATGTCCATGATGATGTATCTGGACAATTATATGGAGGCATTTAAAAATTATAGTAATTACTAATTAATAGTTATCGATTAACATTTTATAATCATAAAACTTTACATATACATTTCAACAACTCAGAAACTATTCGTTCAAGTTTTCATATCAAAATCTTAAAATGAATTGTGCTGAATTTGCATTTAAATAAAAAAGTTTTTATCGTCACAATAGACATTCCTTATATGGAATTTAAGAATCTATGTACTTATTTAAAAATATGAACCTCGAGTGTTCTTAAATAGTAGCTCCGAAAACCAAATTTTAATAAATTAATTTTTAAAAGGAAAAATGGAGGTGAACATGCTCGGTGAATCGGACTGTATACATATATTGTACTATATATTTATATTTTATACACACATAGAAGTAATATATTATACAGTATAAAATAGGAAAACGTAGTAGGTATACTCACACTGTATATATGTAGTGTAATATTGTATGATACCATGTCGTAACGCAATTTTTTCGCAACAGCTCTTTAACGGTTCATAAATTACCTATATTTAATATTATGATGTCAGTCGCACACGCCCGTTTCCGTTTTTCCCTCTACATACGTACATGTTAACCAGATACGGGTTAAAGTGAAGGGGTGAGAGGTAACTCCTCGCTTATGGTGACATCGTGAAAAAACCATTTGACATTTTATATTATATTATATGTACATATAAATATTTATATATTAATTTTTTATAAAAGGAACGTGCAGGACAACAATAATAACGATAGAAACCAGAACAATAAGCGGTATTATTTCCGTTTAAATGACTGTTGAATATCTGACTTACATAATTTATTTTATTTTCGATATTTTGCCCCTCATTACAATACGAGTTATATTTTGAACCACTTATAGTAGTACATGACTTTCACTCAGTACTAACCTCATGTCATGTATACCTACTATAAGCCTTGATACTAAAAATTCTAAACTTATTGATTTCAACGACCTTTGTCAATAGTTATTTTTATAAGCCTGATGATGTATTATAAACAATTATTAAGGATAGATTGCATCGATTCTTCAATTCTCGATTTCATCGTCAAAAACTGTGTAGGTTTTATGAAAATGGGTTTTAACTTTTTTGAAATTACAATAGTCCCACTAGAGAATGAAATAAACAATAACGTCGAATGAGACAGGAACAGGAAAAAAAAACTAAAAAGGTTGAATCCACGTGAATCGAATGGGACTTATATATGGAACTAAAACCACCTGTTATCAATGCTTTAGAAATTATTTCGAGCATTTGGAATGATTCGACCACATTATCCGGAGCTTTTAAACTGCTAACCTCGAGTTAAACTTTGGATTTAAAATATCAATACGTGTTCTACAAAAGCTACTATGGGCTGCCTATGGAATCGTTTTATAGCCATCATCGTGATATAAAATTGGAAGTTGAACGAATAGTGAAACTGTGATCTTATTACAAAAATAATTCATATAGTAAGTAATAACATTGATTATAAATATAGGTAGTATAAGTAATATAGTATTTCTAATCATTGGTAATACGTTAATTATTCTAGTACCTAAATTAATAACTTTAATAATTGCAAGCTATATATACAAAATTATAAAAATTAAAAAAAATGTCAAAACAAACATTTTAATTTTAAAATTTGATGTTCTTCTCTTCGTGGCCCCTTTCCCCCTCTTCGCCTTGAATAAATCCCACAGTGGCACTCCTTTTTTTGTTCCTTGTTTGACGATAATCGATATGAACTTATACGGGAGACAAGAGTGTACCTACACTATAGTCACTAATCTACGATTGGCTGTAGATATATAATTGGATTTTCTACAAAGCTATATCGACACTCGTGTAAAGTGCATGTAAGCTCGTACTTTTATTATTATTGCAATATTATTACTGTTGGTGCAAAGAAACAAACCGATCACTGCTGCGGTTTAGCTATCCTCGCCTACCAGTTAAACGTATCCGCGATGAAATTCGAGCACTATCGTACAGCACGTCAATAACACGCACCATGTAAAACATATATTATGATACTGAAATTTGTATTATTATTATTATTATTATTGCTTATTATGTATTTAGCTTAAGTTGATATCTGTGTTGGCCACGAAAATAATTATGGATTTTTCCAAATTTTGGATTACTTTCAACGACACGTAGGGTCTTATAATTTTTTTTAAATATTTTATTATGGACTATATATGGACAAAATTATTATAAACAAATTATTATAGAAATAAAAATACTCCAATTCCTATACGGCCACCTATATCATACCTACAAAGTTGGGCATTAACTATAGTTAGTTAATTTTCTAATCAACTTAAGAACTATTTTTATTGACTGTGGAAATACATTTTCAGTTGATTTAAAAAGTAATCGTTTACGTTTAAAATATTTATGACATTTTTGGTTCTAATGGTTTCATACTTTATTTTATTACTTAAATTACTATTTATATACCTACTCAGTTTTAAATAAAAATAATCTAATATTCTAATTTATGTTAGTATGTTTCTAGATAAAAAAAATATTATAGAATATATATATTTAAAGATATTCAAAAAATACTCATGATATCCACGTGATGTGCCGTGGGTAAATACCCGATGGGTAGGTAAATATTTTGGGTATTTACCCACTATTATATTTACCTACCAAAAAATTTGGGGAAATATTTAATTAAATTTTTAGACATTTTTTTAAATTTTAGTTAAATTTTAATGAAACTTTAAATCATTTAGTTTATTGCAATAGATAACTATAGTTATTGTCAAACATAATCTTTTTGATTATTTTATTGGAAAAGTCAGGAAACAATCATAAAAAAGTATTTTGATATCCATATGGATTGGTTTTAGCATAAAAAATAAATTAACCCAATTTACCGGGTATTTACCTGAAATTATATTTACCGGATATTTTCCCATTATTACTATATCCACGTATAGTTTTTAAAAAAAGGTCAACTTTTATTAACGAAGTTAATATTTTTTCCATAATATTATTATCTTTAAATTTGGCGAGATACATTTATAATTTGTCAACTATTAACTTCTTACTTTACGGTCTTGTGTTCGATTGACTTAATTTAACTTGTAATATGATCTTGGCCACCTTTATTTTTATGTATAAACATGACGTAATCGGATCGCAAAAATCGTCAGTAAAAATCGTTTAGGTATTATATACACATCATTGCAATATTTATAATGAATCTATATAATCACAATATGCATTTTTTGTGTATATCGAGTTATTATTATAATATTATCATATTATTATGCCAATGTATTATAATATTATACCTTAATACCACGCACGGTCATTATGAGCGGTATATAGGTATAGGACGAATATTATATACCACATTATGGACACGCGCACGAGTGGGACGAGTGATGGTCGTAAACGTTTTACGGCTGTTTTTTTTTCTCTGTTTGGGGTTGGTCGATAAAATAACGGGAAACAGTATGATAATATTATAATCATATTATAAACAATTATTATTACTACGCCCGACTACGACGTTGTCGTAAAAATCAGTATAGCGCTCGTTACGATATTATAATATAATGTCTCTGAGGTATTTATTGCGCGATGATGGTTGGACGCGGTCGTACAGGTATAATAATATGGTTTCGTACACCACAACCATAATAACAATATACCTACCTACCTACGCGTTTCTGCAATCGCACACGAGTGTACATTTTTTTTCCCCGACAAATATACCTGTGCTCCTGTACCGTTTTCCGTCGGGTTAAAATTCCATATTTTCGTGTTTTCTCCTTTATCCCGGCAATATGTATTATTTACATTTGAAGTATGCGATATGTCACCCGTGTAGTGGAATAGTACGAGACCTATAGCCGCACGACCGTGTTCCCGTAAATCATATGTAAATACGTGGCCGTAGGTATATAGGTATATAAGCGTAGGCATTATATATTATTATTATTTTTATTTCATTTTTTTTTTTTTTTTTTGTGCATAGAAATTGAAGTTTTTCGGCGTGAACGCTAAGTCGTTAAGCCGCAAAAAATACATTTTGATTCTCGAAATGACGAAAAAAAAATAACTAACCACGTTTTGTGCCGTGTTTTCCTTATTATTATATTATATTATTTCGTGATGGTATTTTTTATTATCGTCGTCGCGTGGCTGCAGCAGATGTTTAATATTGGCGCATATGATAATATAACTATATATATATATATATTAATATAGTGATGTACCATGTACGTAAAAGTTTGAGTTTTAATATTATAATAAAACGTAAATTGAATTTTATATACGCTCCGAGTGATATTATTTTAATCATTATTTTGTGTAAGTTTCAATTAGGTACCTATGTAAGGTTTTTATATTTCGTGTATCTTTAATTCACATTTGATCAGGGTTTTCAACCTATTCTGAGACACGGACTACCACTTTAAAGTATAAAAAAGTACATCCACGGACCACTTTTCCAAAAACAATTGTTGATTTTGATTATTTATTTAAAGTTTTAATGTGATTTAGTTATTATTGCGACCGGTATTGAAATTGCAGACTCGCAGAGATATGTATGGGTGAATGTAATCAAAAATTACATTGCCATGGATACAGCTCACGGATGTCAAATAGTACACCAAAATTCGATTAAATTTTCTGATTGAAAATCTTGGTGTGATATTTCGTTTGATCTTAAATCAATTACACTTATCATATTTCGCGAGGTCTGAATCGCGTCTATGTAGTGTTGAAGTCCACAAGAAATGTATATATGCGTATTCATGTTTCTGCTTTTGCATATAATACGTAATATTATGTATATTCAATGTTGTAAAATTTAAACGAAGAATATAATAATATATTACTTATATGATATAAATAGTTATAAATTATAGCTAATGCACCAATGACAAGTTGAATTTTATTTTACGACAATGTATTACCCAGTCATCAAATAGTTTGAATTATTTCAAAAAATATATACGCATAATATACCTACTTGGATTAATTGAAAATAATTCCGAGTCGATCCGCGCGTGCACCACCTACAGTGAAAACTCCTGCCCTATAAATTCCCCTTTGTATTGCAGCAAATTTAAATAACTGCATGCGCTTTAGCAAACCGAGAGTCGTATATGGAATTATCGTATTATATTTAATATATATACGTATATATTTATATCGTCTGCATAATATAATATGGTACGATATAAGTATAGCTGCTTTCCGATCGCGGATTTGATATGATACGTCTTATAGACACTGCGATAATGTTGCACCGAGGCAAGGAGAAACGATGAATATAAATTAAATAATATAATATTTTACTATAATGCTACATGACTGTTGCAGTTGCTGCGTATCTCTCGTCGAGTATCCATATAACGATATAATATTATTATTATTGAAGGCCACTTTGAGCTTTCTCGTACAATGTATTTTATAATTTCATACTTTTATGTTATTATTTATCTCAATCGAGACCCCCTAGATCATGAAATACGACTTTGGTATATCGAGTAGCTGGAAATAAAAAATTCATACTCGATATATATACGTTACTCGTATATACGTCATAAACATAATATGTACGACCCGATTCCCGAGTACCGGAGAGTACCTATCAAGTATAATATAGTATACACAGATCTCAAATAACATCTGATCTGCAATTGATTTTTTCCAAACTAATACGAATAAAACTTTGAGCCTTGCGGTAACAATTTTTATTGCTACTCGCTTAACTCGGTTTATTCGAAACCATTGTTATTGTCGGTGGTATTTTATAGGTTAAATGTATACCTATACATATATATTTGTTTTATAATGTCAAAGAGAAAAAAAAGCAATACCGAGAAGCTTATACTGTTTCGTTGTGGAGTTCGACAAGAGTATATGCGTATATAAACTTCCCCTAACCAAAAAGCTGGAAAAAGGAAAATATTGTTTCCACGATATTTTAATACGAACAAAAAAAAACTCGGATTTTCGTCGCGGACAAGTGAAAACAAAGAACCCAAAGGGAAAATTTGATGAAAAAAAAAATTGAACAAACTCCTTCCTTACATCGGTAAAGTTAAATAAATATTCGGCGTATCTTTGAAATGCTAGTTCCTTTGATGTATTATGCTGTACACTCGTATAAAAAAATTTTAAATAGCTTCCTTTTCTAAGGGAGTAGAAAATGAATATATATATTAACATTTGGCATTTTGGAATTTGGTAGGTTTTCAACTCTCGATAATACACGTCATATCGATAGTTTTTCATCCGGATTGAGCATGTCTACAATATTGGTATACAAACTAAATATCCACAACTTGTCCGAATGTTTGAAATACCACATACTCACAATAAAACACTGCAGAAAGAATATAGTGTTCAAAATATGCTCAACACGTACTAAAACCAAACTAAAAGCTACCTATACCGTGCAGTATAAAAAGAACACTAAACAATAAGAACAAGTAATCCTAATCATCAAGTTTTTTTCCGAAATTAAATTATCAAATACAGTAAACTTTCTTTTATTATTTATTCTACGACAACTAATCAGTTAGATAGGTATACCTATCTATATGTCCCTTTATGCGTCATAGTTTATACTGTGGACTCATTATTACCGAGGTAAAATGTTGTAAGAGCCTTATTTATAATAATAAAAAAAAATAGTCGTACGGTGAGGTCACTGAGGTAAGCATAGATACATTTCAGATATAGAAGAGATTATATACCTAGGTACGTTATATTATTATATACCCTTATAACGGACTCGTTTTTAAATAGTTATACGAAATTTACGATTAGATATTATAACATGTCTATTACGCTATACGAGTTCCCGGAAATGAGTATCATTATTGTATAATAATAATATATTAATCAATTAAAAATTAATAAATTAATCTCTCAATAATATGTACCTATAGTTGTAGATGTTATAGTAGATGTTCAGTCGGTTTATGAGTTTGTAACTTAAGAGTTAAAAGGCAATGTTAAAATTTGTTGTTTTATAATTTATAGATTTGTTAAGCAAATTAAAAATTTTAACTAAATATGTTACATATTTTCTAGTTTCATACAACAAACCAAATTTTAAAAATGTTCACTTGGAATTTGACGACTATACATTTTTAGATATAATTAACATTTTATTTTTATTTTTAATGAAATATTTCATGAAATTAGTTATATATTTATAAAAATAGTTAAAATTGCAGTAAAATTTAAAAAAATGCCAAAATTACATTTATTGCAATATAATTTTTTTTTTTCTTGAAATTAAGAGTTTAAAGAAACATATTATTTTAAGCTCACTCAGCAATAAATATAAGCGTTTACAAAAAATATGCAAATGCAACAAATCACTGCCCTAGTTATTTCATTCTATGATTTCGAATTTAGTGACGTCCAATTTTGGTTTAAAATTAAATCCTCGTAAAGTCGTACACAATATCATGTTCTTGCTAA
>WHPZ01579835.1:0-13908 GCA_016617965.1 Macrosiphum rosae | reverse complement strand
GTTTTTAATAATAATAAAAGGGGGAAAAAATAATAAAAATAACTGAATATTTTGTGTTTAGGATATGAGAACTATCATCGAAAATCAGTGAATAAATTATAATTTTGAACACGTCCAAGGTGTAATTTTACGTATATTCGAAACAATAAATATTTATAATGAATAGAGTATACCGTTTATTGAGGTACAACAGCGAGTTAGCCGAACAGAATCACTTCGGTATAATTTACAATGATAATAGCTGGTATACATAATCATAACGAGAGTGCCATATTATATTTTAATGTAGTTGCAGTGTTCGGTGAAGGACAAAAGTAATAATACATAAGTGATTCGATCACTTGTCACGCGCGTGTACAAAAAAAAATGTAAAACACCCGGTCGTCGAACCGCACTTTTTTATTGTAATAAGATGCATAATGAATACACAGGACCGTAGCTTAATCTCTGTAGTCATTGGAACACGCATGTCCTCCTAGATTTTACCTTATTTTCCGTTATCAGATTATACCTTCATCACCACAATCGTCGTCAAACCGTTTTTCGATTATCGCTACGAAAACAACATTATAATACATACGTGTCGTATCCAAGTAGGTACTTGTCACTGCATGTGTTGTAACATTATAACATAAAAGTCGGGAATGCTAGTAAAAAAAAAAAAAAAAACAGTTCTATTTCAGACATATTATATTGTAAACGAAACTATTATTTCGTACGAGTGCTAAAGTCATGTGATGAATAATAATTCACAGGTTCAGTGATGACTGATGTGACAGATAGTACCAATTCCTAGTTAAATATAAATGTAGGTTATACCTTTTCAAAATAGATGATAAAATAAGAAAATCGTGGACATAATTACTAACAGCGGTCCAAGTATTGTTTTTATTTAAATCTGCAGACTTACATGCGAAAAATTAGCAAGAAAAAATTACGTCTGATAAATATTAATCTAAATTGTCTAAGAATATTATGTCACTATTATTTATATATATACCACGGTTGCTGTCTCTTGTCAAAATGTTTTCGATTATCACTACAAAATCATTAGCCTATACTTTGGTGGAGAGTTATACATAATAATAATATAGTAAGTCATACCCATACGTGTTGTAATATTATAGAAAAGTTGGAATCTTGGAAAAGCTCGTAAGAAAAACACCAGTTCTATATTATATTCTGTACTACTTAGTATTATAACGTCACCATTATTAATTTTATATTATTTATTTGAAACTGAATGTTTGATAATTATTGTGTTTACATTTTGCTGTAATTAAAAAATACACGTTACGAATGCCCTAAAAATATATGTGGCAAGTACAATCAACGATTTGTGTCACGACACAGACCTAATTTTTTTCATAAAAAATAATCTTGGCTGATATAATAATCTGACCCGGGTATATTACTATAAGGTAATACTGTATAAATGGACGGAGAAAATGACATTCTACGATGTTTAAAACATTCCACAAAATATGACCAGTGGAAAAAGTTTTTCCGAGCTGACGTGGTTATACACATCAGTCGTACATATGTAACAGTTCGCCTGCGCTTAATCGTCCTTGCTAATGGACTCTTTGAGTTCTCCTCAATAATAATAATAATAATAATAATATTCCATGAGAAAAGGCCCGACGACGAGGAAACTTTTCAATTAGACGACTCGGGCACGTACATAATGCGTGAATATTCAAATGTCGTGAGAAGTCGAAACCGTCGGGTAGGCTTTAAATAGTCCGTCCAGAAATTGGCTGGTCCCAGCGGGAGCTAAATCCCACTTTTGTCGTCTATATAGTCCTTTCAAACGTCGATTTTTGGCAAATGTGTACTGTATAACCTCTCCCTTCCTCCCGCCCATCCTTATCGGTCCCAACGGATTCTTATTTAACCTCGGACTTGGTGTACGTGTCAAATGTTTAGTATATTTTCCCAGCAAATTTCCACGTTCATAAAACATTGAAGAAATTTGCAGTACGTCTGATGAAAATCATATGTCAAATTAAACCTTAAGCAAACAACATTGCGTGTCAGCAATGGTATTTATTTTATCGGTAGACCAAAGTAAAAAGTAAAATCCTGATTACTTTTCTCTGTGGACAGATATACGTAGTTCAATATAATATATGTTTAACTTATGTTTAACTGTGTGTTTGATTTTATTTTTAATACAATTATATGTTATACCTACAGAAATTAAATTATAATTTTAATTTGATAAAATATAAGTTATTGTTTATAACAATAATTTATGCATCCCTTGACCAATTAAAATTATTACAATTAATACTAAATAGTAAGTTTATTTACTTTCAAACCTTTTATAAAATTCGTCTATAAAACTTGGCAATATAATACAATTTTAATTTATATGAACAAGATATCCATGCATATACCGACCCATAAGACCCTTTCGTTTGGTATAAAAAAGTCATGCACATACAGTTAAATTTTATCGAATGAATCCCTGAATCAAAAGTATGAAATTGGAAATTGTAAGGTCAACATCCCCAGGGAAGAAAAAGGGTTGACCACGGCCATTAAACCTGTCCCTTCTGCAAAATTTCAAATGGAGATACATTGTGGAAATTGTATATATGTATGTAACGAAATCTATACGATATCTTAACGGTTCATACCGTTTGATTAAACATACTGGGTTGGGATAATTCAAAATAATAACATGCACGTACAGTTTGTATACCTACAGTAATATAAGAAAATTAAATAAGTTAAACAGCAGTGCATAAATTAAATTTTATGTAATTAAAATTGTTATATTTCATACAAAATATTCACAGAAAAGTGTTATTTTTTATATATTTTAAAATTATATAGGTACATTGATAGAAAATGATACTGATATACGTTTTTCAAAAATTAATAATTATGTGAGTAAAATAAAATATGTCACGACTCACAATTATTAAGTACATGTCAAAATATCAGTTTTCTACTGACGTAGATTAAGCAAAACAATAATACCATCAATTTTAAATTTAAGTAAATCACCTGTAAGTATTTGATACCATATTTTAGATACTTAATAATTTATCAATTTATTAAATTTTCAAATATTAGCAAACTGAGCAAATCATTTGAAACAGCTGATATTGAAATAGTCAATTTTTTGTAGGTAAATAAATGAAGAAATGTTTCCTATATATTATTATTGTATTAGTAAGTTGTCCGTCGATATTGCAGTCAACCTCGATTAAAAAACATATCAAAGCAAATGACAATTTAAGTGTGATTGTTTCCAGCAGTGGAAAAGTATACAATTTATGAGTAGTTACCGAATTAAATTGTTAATATAAATTAAAATTGTGGACTTTTACCAAGTTTTTAGACGGATTTTATAAAAGATTTCAAATTGAATACGGTTTAGTATCGATTATATTATTTTTTATTGATCAAGGGAAGAATGAATTATGACTATAGGTACCTATATTATTAATGAATTAGTTAAAAAAAGCTGATACTAAAATAGGTAGTTTAGTACCTAGTTAATTACTATGCGGGATAAAGTGTTGCTCCTATATTCCATTTTAATACAATTATGGTTGTTCGTCAATAACATTGTCATCCTCGATCTAAAATCATATCAGAACAGATGACAATTTAATTGTAATTGTTTGAACGCGATTACAGCAGTCGAAACGTATACGATTCACGAGTAGTACACCCACGCGACCCACATCATATGTATAAAGTGACGGTTCAGAAATACACGAACTATATATGTATACTTGATGACAGACTTTGTGTTACTATATTATAATAAAACACATAAATCAAAGGCTCCAGTAAATCTAGTTAATTAGAAAACGGACCGGTGACGGTGCAGGCGAATCGTCTACGTGAAAACCGCATGTAGATTCGACCAATTCCCCGGTGTCCACTGAATTGCTGTGTCCCCGTTTCATTTCCCACACGTGTGGGTGTGTTTGGGTACGTGTGAGTTTTGGATTTTATTTTGTTGACCACCACCGCCGGGATAGGGTTGTCACAATTAAAAGATATTTCCCCGATGATCATCGCATCGTCGCCGCAGATGATTATGATGAATTTCTAATAGGTACCACCGTATATTGTACCACAATGTTCAACGAGTCAAAAGTCGTGTTCGCTAACTCTCTAGTGACGACTAGCGAACACAAAAATTGTATTTTCCATCATTTTTTTAATGAGCGTTTTACTCTAAGATTACTGAAAAAACACAAAAAAAATGATTCTATGTAAATGCGTTTTGTTTATGACATCGGTTTGGCCAGAGAGAGAAAAAAACAGTGAGCCGACATCCTCTTAACAAAAACCTCATAAAACATTTATTAATTGCCTATTATACGATTCAACATTTTGTTTTCTGTTTCACGACAGTAATCCTACAAGAGACCTACGTGTTGTCCAGAATAGATAATTGTTTTCTCTACGAACAATGCATGTGCATTTCTATATCAAATGAACCTGTTGTGTCTACAATATAAATTATCGTGTTTGTCTATGACCCTTAAAGGAAATCGGTACCATTTGATCGAATACAACAGCGTATTTCGTAAACACTGCACGTTACCGTCGTCGTGAATTATTATACACGCACTTATATCGGGTTTCGGATAAGAAGGCAATAAATAAGGTGGCGACGTTTCGGAAATTTAAATTTCAAAGTTAGTAATTTCCTGTTAATTTAGACGTTTTAATGGCGGTCACGTAATTAATGTGTCCGTTCTCGTTTACACTCGTTTGATCGCCATACACGGTATTGTTCATTACGACTAGGATTAATAATTATTGTTTTCGTACTCGTCATCATCATCATGCCGGTCTCGGAATTGACGCCGAACCCGCCACCGCCACCGCCACCGCCACCGCCGTCGTCATATATTAACAACAATAATAATAATATAATATGTATAATAGCAGATTTATTGCACAGGGTCAATTTAATAGGATTTGATCATTTCTACGCCGTGGTACTACAGATATTAATAATGATAATATATATACAGAATAATATTAATCGTAAATCTCGGATAAGTTCTATCACTAAAATAAGCATATTATATGTATTATATTATACGACGTTACAATTGTCGTACAGTTGATATTTCAGAATTTTATTCTGTATTATAGTAATAGATATCATGTAATAATATCATTGCTGTATAATATCGTAAGATTTGAGGACCGTATATGTGATCGGAAGTAATTCCGTTTTTTTTTTTGTTGGTTCGTTAAAATATATACAAACATTGAACGGCTATGTTATAGAGGTAATATGCGTCGAAGCACGTGAAGCAATATCGTGTCTATATAATAATTATAATAATAATAAATAATAAAAGGTATCCTATCATTCATCATACGTGCATTTTTGTTTAAAATTGGATTTTTATTTCGTTATAGATAGTAATAATGATTACGAGTTCGTCCAAGGAGATTCATTGTTAGTTTTTTCTAATAAAAATTCGATTCGTCTCCCTTTTTCCCACCCGGCACATGATTTCATATTTGCAATAAATTGTCCCCAAGACACAGCAGGCTAATCGTGCGGGTTGTATGCACGGTGGATTAGAATGACGACGCGTGTTATAATGACATCAGTGTACGTGTTAAAAAAAAAAAATTGAATAATAGAGTTTATTAATTTTGTAGTGTGAAATATTTTATAATAATATATTTTATGTAACTTAATATTATTATTGTAATTATTGTAATTAAAGTCTTACGATATTATACGGCAATGATATTATTATATGATATCTATTACTATAATACAGAATACAATTCTGAAATATCAATTGTACGACAATTCTATTGTCGTATGTATAATATGCTTATTTTAGCGAAAGAACTTATCCGATAGGTACGAATAATATTATTCTGTGTACATTATCATTATTAATATCTGCAGTACCACTGCGTAGTAATGATCAAATCCTATTAAATTAAATATTATGCGTTCTGAGTTTCTGACATTTTTTATAAGGCTAACCTTTATCGAAATGCAAATGATTTTATACGAGGGATTGATATTATTATATATAGTCGAAAATTGAATAGTTTGGAACTATAATTATTGTAGTATTGACATATTAGTATTATTAAAATAACATGACGTTCGCAATGCTCTTAGTTTGGCGTTATAGTCATTACAAAAGTGTAATATCAAAAAAAAAAAAAATATGGCGACATACTTAAAAAACTTTCTGCAAAATTTGACAAATGGGATGAAATTCGATTACTGATTGGTATGGTTTTTTATCGAAATAAGACTAAAATTATAACAAAAAAATACAATATTTAATAGTCTATGATTATTTATATTATTGTGCTATACAACTGAGTTGTCTATAAACGCAACCCGTTACATATATTTGTACACGAAAATTCCCCACCAGTGGGCATTTTATACTTGCCACTTATTTAGATAACTTATTCAATTTTATACTATAATCCAACAAAAAAAATTATTATCACACGGCGGTATGGTTAGGCAATTCAGGTACACAATCACAAAGAGTCAGTTTTCCACATACCTCGGTATTTTAACGTAAAAGTGGTCTGTCAAAATATTACATTATCAAATTGTAACACAACTAGAGGCCAAGCACACATAACTATAAATTAAATATTGAAAAATTAATGAAATAACTTATCTGTTACAAATATCTTTTAGCAATGGCAGCGGTTGCATGCAAACACACAATATTACAATTATTCTATATTATATTGTATATTTCAAGTACACCGATGAATGTGGCAACAATATTACAACTATATCAGTTCGTAATTGTAATATTGACGCAATGGTGTTTAAAAATGAACAATAAGAAATAGAAAAAAATATTTTATTTTAAATCGACGATTAGTAATAATCGACTTTTATTTCTTACGGATAACCAATAACTGTTTGCAGAAATGAAAAAATATGTGTTAACGATTTTGATCCACGTGAGTAAAGTATATGGCTGCAAAAATATAAATATCACTTAATCCAGGTTCATCCAATCATAATGACAATTTTGCTTTAGGTAACCTGTGGCAAGCATTTCATATAAATAAAATAAAATTTTTCAATGCTATTTTCTACTATGTTTTATAAATATTATATAATCTGTAACCAATGGCAACCACTAAATATATGCTGGTATGAAGGTTGACAGTATCTTCGTACCACCACCTAGTCAAAATGTTAAGTCTTAATCTATCATAACTAAGGCTCTACGTTGATCAGTGATTTATATTCGCCAATTTCCACAGACCGGCGTGACGACAATTTCTATGCTGGTGATCAATGATCATGATATAATAAATTATAGTGCACTTATCGAACGCCGTTTTACCACTCCGTTCGATTCCGAACTTTACAATAGTCGTCAGTCGTCCATTTTTAAAATTTTTTTTTGCTTGTTTCCGAGGTTATACGATAACAGTGTACGACGATGACAATAGGTTATAAGACTTTTCGTCGTCTACAACAGTTAAGGTCGTCCGTGACACCTGTTTTTACCATCACGGTGGTGCCCCGACCGCGGCGTACGATAATAGGCTGCAATACGATTGCGCGCGATCCTTATCAGCGGTACCTTTTTAGGCGTACGATTGCGCGTGCTAAATTATTTTTACTTCTAAGGAACGTTGCCAATTATTTTTTTTTCGATAACTATTCGAATATTTAATATTATTTTATTATAAACATTTTTTTATTTATAATAATTGTTATGTTCCTTTATGAGGTAGACTGAGTGAGAATATAAAGAATCTGTTTTATTTAGTGTTGTAGATTTAATGAAATGTTATTTATCTATTCGAATATTTAATATTATTTTATTATAACTATTTTTTATTATTTGTACCTATATAATGTGGTTTTTGTATAGAAATTGATGATTTTCAATCAAGTACCAATTATTATTGTTTTTTTTTTTGAATTTGTTGACCTAAACAATTGAATTTAGAAGATATCACTGATCTAGTCGAAAATTTGTTAGGTTTTTATAATAATAAATATTTTATATTTAAATATTAATTTGGAAACGTCGCATCCAATTTCACGCGCAATCGTACGCTTTTGAATGGTCAAAAGCATTGTTATTTGTTATTCCGGAACCGCACGCAATCGTATGCCTACGAAGGTAAAACGCGCGCAATCGTACTCCACCGCGATAATATTGTTATAACGTCGTGTAAACCCAACGGATTATCGAATACAATAAATAATGTGCATTCATTTTTTCATTTTTATTGTATACGTAGTGCGTCTGAGTGAAATACTCGTCACCCCAGTCCCGAAGCCCATCGCGCGCACGTCGTTGTCTCGGCGCGAGTGCACTCATATAACGCGAACGACTACGACCGCGGAAAGGTTACAATATAATAATAATTAGCTTAGAGTGGGTAGACTCGTTTAGGTATATACCAAGTGTAGACCCCGGTTATCTATAATAATGTGTAAGCCCCGCGTGGGCGTAGGGTCACCCGAATTTTGCGTTTTTTCGTCTCTTCGCGTCTGCGGTAGCAGTCCCATAACATAACTACCGTCTACAGCCGCTAAATCAAATTATAAATGATATTATATTATTCGAACGAGACTTTTCGTTTAACAGCTTAACGATCTATTTCATATATTATGAACTCCAACAGGCGTCGTCCAATTTCATGAAATATTCTCTGCGAATTGCGAATCGACCGTCTATATATTTTAAGACATAGGTACTCATAAATACAATAATATATAGCACACGACTCGAACAGCCGAATAATGCACGTCCGGGAATCGTCGAGATTATTATTACATATTATACACAATGTATTTACCGCGCCCCGCGATGCGCCTCCGGTGCGGTGCAGTACACCGTATTATTATTTTTATAATTATTTATGTTTAAATGTTATATTGCCGATGACCACCGCTTCCGGTCATTGGTGCATTGTCCGTCGAGACGGCGCTGCAGTACGCAGAGACACAAAGCGATTGTCCGCGTGCATATTTTGTGCAATCTGCGAGTGTGCGTATAGTTAGAAATAGAGAAACTCTGTTTCGGACAGCAACAGCCCGTGCTTGTGTGCGTCAGGTTGTTTGTGACTGGACGTTTGTGGGCATGTGGGTGTTTGTGGGTGTGTGTACTCTACATACATCCACAATCTCCGGCCGGACATTTTGTCTGTGCCCCAAGTGCGAGTGCGTTTGGCTCGCGACAGCTTATTAACAGCTCACACCAAAATTATCGCCGAATTATCGCTCAACGGGTATTTATCTTGGTTACTGGTTATAGGTATATAATACTCGTGAGTTGGCTACCTTTGTACTTCAATGAAGGCTCGACGGTGCGTACTTGAGCCCTTATTCTAACGTTGTCTAATGTAGCTGCGGTTGTCTGCACATCGATAGAAATTATTATAATTAAAATATAGAGATTGTTTTTAATCTCGTATTAAGTATTTACTTAGAGGGTGAAAATAATATGTTAAAAAAATAGAAATGAGCTCCTATTATTTATGCAAAGTCCCCACAATATTTTTCATTATATTCATTGTAGCTTTGTGGTTTTTATTGTCGCGAGTAACAATACACAATACAATTGTTATTATATGAAGTTAATTTAACAAAAACGTTTTTATTTTATTACAGATAAATATAAACATATAATAAATCACTGTTATCGTTAAATCAAAATATTACCAATATAACGACATGCTATTAAACGAGCTCGTAATTACATAAATTCTTATACGCGGTATCATGATTCATGGCTCTAAAATTGAACAATAAAATAATATTCAATTTGAGTGTTTGTCACTCGAGACGTTAAACAATAAAAAAAAAGACGAGGGGTAAACGTTTTATTTGTAAAACGAGTTTGTTGTACATTTTTCAAACTAGGTTCTAATATAGCTGTATGCATGATAAAATAAGTTTGGTATATAATAAGTAACAAAGTAAAGATAAAAAAAAATAAAAATAGTATTTTCAAAAATTCAAAACTGTTTTTGAATTAACGAGTGCGTCCCTCATTAACTATTAATTTTAACGGATCACCATGTATTAATATGATATACAGAGTGATTAACTAATCATCTTTTTTCTAAAATAATGCAGTTATTTAAAATCCGTTTTTGGAACTTTCAAATATATTTAAAGACCATATATTGTTTGCACTAGTACTACTTAAGGAGTGTCCCATGGGTATACAATCTTTTTTATTTTCAAATGAGAATCCTCCTTTTCTAATGTAAATTATTTAGCGAATAATTTTTCTGAAAATTTTTACTTATCAAAATCAAAATTAAAAGTTAGTTTCGAGTTGCTTAACATTATGTAAGCTAGGGATAATATATCTATGATAATTGGTTTGAAGACATTTAGGGGCTATGGTGATTTGAAAATTGTAATAATTAATATTAAACCATCAGCATTTATAATTATGATCAAATATGATCAAAACTAGATCTTATATTACATTTTTTATATTTGTGTAAAATCACTTTTAAAGACTATTTTCCTTGTTTAAAAAAGTTTAAAAATAATTATCTACTGATTAATAATTTACAATAAAAATGTGTGGTTTCTCATTTGAAAAACAGTGCTCCACGGGACCCACTCTTAAGAATTTGAAGATTCGGTCTTTAAGCATATTTAAAAATTCCAAAAACCAGAATATATTATTAGATGAAACAATAAGGGTGAGTAGTATGTTTGGTGATTCACTCTGTATATGGTACAGATAGGTACAAATAGGTATTCGCGTAGTTTCCGCGGACTCTTTCGAAGAGTGTATATACCTACGTGTTTGGGTATGTATACGTATAAGTTTTCATTTTTGTGTCTTAAAAGTATCTCTTCTTAGTTATGACTGTAATCTGCTTGGATCATTCCCTAGAAAAACAGTTTTTGCTATGTTGTAAATTTGTAAGACGGAGACAACACTTTTAGGTATTCTTAGTTCTTAATAATAAAAAATATAATATTTTACATATAATAAATACTTAAATGTTTTGCTTTTCCACGACAATTTTTTACGGTTCATGGATTTTCCACCCCTGCAGTAGTAGACTGTAGTGCGTAGGAGTAATATGAGATAAGTATAATATTATTTTTTATCAGATTTGTAGCCCACGTAGAAAACTTAAAATTGTGTAGTCCGTCAAACATTTTTTTTTTTATTTAATAAATATAATATTTAGTAGTTAGTACCCATTTTCAAAATTTGTTTAAAATAAAAAAAATTAGTGCATTTTTAGTTGGATTATTTTTATATATTAGTTCAAAACATCCCCAACTTTGAATATGTAAATATGAATACTACCAAAGTACCAAAGCATCAATACTAACAATGTAATTTCACTTAAAAACGACAACGCCGTATTGATAATACTATTGTTAGTGGAATATTATCATAATAATGTGCTTGTATCGTGTATATATATAGACTCGAAACTCCTAGGCGCACCACGAAGTTGAGACGAGAAGTTGGTATTATTAATATTATTATATTATTACAGACCCTGGTTTTACAGTTTTTCGGAGTTGATTTACGAAGAAAATAATTATTACAGTCTGCAAAGAGATGTTTACTTTAGTCATTATATCAGGTACCTACTTTATACTTATATATATATATATACATTCGATTCCCAAAAACATTATAACTGTCGTGCTTATACTGTAAACCAATATATAGTGCGTATAAACGAATATTAGCGTCATGTCTGTGCACACACACTGCAAACATACGCACATCCATATATATATACGAGTCCGACGGCGATACAAATGTAAAGGGATATTATTGCGCACAAGTCGTTTATGTGCAGCCCTCCTCGACGGGAATTCGAATCTTTGTAATCGGCCCGTGTGATGTACACACGTACGATGGCGTATCTGGCCTATCGCATGTCGTCGTATAGGATTCCATCGGCGCCAAGAATAAGATATTATATACTCAGAGAGAGACAGACATTCAGAGAGACTGTAGAAAAATATCGTGCGTGTGATAAAATCGGCGACAAGGTTTCGGCAGACAGTCTCTGCGAAGATGACTGAATAAAATAATATACATTGTTGTTATATTATTTTTACACGTATACCTATAAAATGGGCATGTCGTCATACGCCGTCTCTAAAATGTAATATATACGACGATATAAGTATAATACTGCACTAATATAATATTATATACTCCTGGTTTTCGGGATCGGCGGTGACGTGTCTTCGGCGAGACCGAATCGATACACCTTATATAATTATTATTAAAACGCCGCCGACATAATAATGGTATCCTCTCCGTTTGCATGTGTACTGTACGAAATTATATAATAGCTGCGGGGATCTCTAACGATTGTGTGACAAAAATATAATGGATTATGGATACAATAAGTTCTGCAGTTTCGGACGACCCGAATCTACATAAATTACGCATCGGAACCAATCGCTCGTTCCTCTCTTAACGGTTCGTCACGACTTTGACTTTGCTCTCGCCACCAAAAATATATAGGTACCCGTATATGACCTAAGTAGGTATCGAAAAACCTTGTCGATCTCGTTATTCAGTAGTCAAGAGGGAGACGGTGGGGATATATATATATATAGAGAGAGTGAGAAAGAAATGGGAATGAGAGAAAGGGGGTGAGAGGGCAAGGGTGTGAGAGCGAGAGAGAGAGTGNGGGGGGGGGGGGATATAAAAGACCAAACGATAAGAGATCCGGATTTCCGGATGCGTAAATCGCCACGCGGTCGTAAAGTTAGGCCGGAAGTTAGTCAGCGAAAACCGTCGTTTTCCGACAATACGCATTACTACGGTGGATAAGTGAGTCGGGGCACATATTATTATATACCTAGGTATATGTTTTAGTACTGTCGCTGCACTGTAGCATACACAGAGCGTCGCGCTAAGCCCGTCTGCGACTCAGACCTGCCGCGGCGAGCTCGAAATGTCGTCCATTATCAACCCTGCACCGGCCCACCACGCGTCGTCAGCCGTTTGTTTTAAGCGAGCGACACGAGTCGTAGTAATGACGTTAAGGTCCGGTGTAAACGAAATGCCTCGAATTCGGTCTAAACACCTCCCACTCTGCACCCACGGACCGGTGAGAGTAAGCCTCGAGGCTACGACGGATGCAATAATCCCCTGGAAGACGTAGGCCCTGTACATACAAACACACGTCAATAATATAATAATAATAATAATTATATGTCCCGTCATACGATAGTACACGATTCACCTCCTCCGCGAGTGACTGGTATACATTATATATTATTATTATACACATTTAGATCTGAGGTATTTTGGTATATATATATATATATGTTATTATACGATTATTATGGCCTCTTGACACGCACTCGTATTTAATATAATAAATTAATAATAATAATATGTGCGTCCGGGCAACACCATCATATCTGTTATGGAGAGCGCGATAGTTGCGGGGTTCAAAAAACTTTAATTTATTATTTCACATTATAAGACATAAAATGTGCGTGCTTAAAAAAACACTAGGTATCAAAATCAATATTATGCGAAAATCTATAAGTAGGTAAATTATATTGAGAAATTATTTTTAATATAGCGATATGTATGTTTCTAAGACAATTTATTATTATTTTTTTTTAACTCAGACAATTTACAATCCATAATTTTTACAATATTATGACAATATATACATTTTATCAAATATCAAATACCAACCAAAAAATCCAAAAAATATCAAATACATAATAAATAATCAGGAAATCACACATTAGGAACACCTCTTGATTAAAATATTTACATGGTTAAGACAATTAAAATTCATTAATCGTCTAAAAAAATAAAATAATATTAATAATTAATCAACTAAACTGTAGGTTAGGTAATATTTTAGTAAAATATACTTCAAGTTTAATAATATAATTAAGAC
>WHPZ01579827.1:0-10162 GCA_016617965.1 Macrosiphum rosae | reverse complement strand
AACAAAAAATACTAAAAATATCAGAATATATATTATACTTTATTTAAGTATATATTTCTGATATATTCATATATTTTCATAAAAGTAATTTATTTTATTATTGGTAGGTATTTCATAGTATAGTAACCAATGGGTTGAAATGGTTGAATTCATTTTCGCAAAAAACATTTCATTTTAAAATGTCATTATCTATTATCTTATAGTACAAAAATGCCTATACTCTACTACCTACAGCGTCCTTTATACATTCCTAATCCGTTCATCCCATCGCGATGAAATTTGGTACAGGCATAGATTAGATCTCGGGGAAGGAGATAGGCTACATTTTGTCTCGAAAAAGTTAAATAAGCAGTCCAAACTTTAAGAGTAAAATTGCTTAATACTTTAGAGGTAAATTATACACTTACGTAAGCACTACACGGGGTCCGCGATCTACCAAAGGTAAATTGCAAACCGGTAGTGTTGTAAAAATTACTTTAATAAAGTATTTAAGCAATTACCCAAATACTTTATTTAAAATACATTCAAAATACTCTAAATAGTATTGTAAGTATTTGTATGTTTGACTAATACTCAAATACACTTTTTAGAAGTATCTATTAGAAATAATCTTAAAATACAAAATTAAAAAACAAAACTCTATTTACGAGTAGGTAGTTCTAATATAATTTGTTATAATCAAAAAAATTTTTATTGCATTTTAAAAAAATGATTCGTTCAATAAATGCTGATCAGTCTTGTTAGTTCATTCTTAGTGATAGTTTCTCTACAAAAAAGAACTTTTATCTACAGAGAGAGAGATATTAGCTATATTATGTACCTATTTGGATTCCCATACCATCATCGATCGTCGTCGACACTCGACGATAAACGATAATGATAACCATTTTCTTGGTAAATAGGTAGTACTAATAACTAGTAATCATATTTTTATCTTGATAAGTAATAAAGTGCAATAGCTGTTAAGAAAAGCTTATTGCATATTAATATATATTTTGTTATTGACTTAATAAGCTAATTCTGGTACTGACACGCACAGTACTGTTTCGACCGTAGTTGAAGATAACTAGCTCCTAGAGAAAAATAAAATATTTAATTAAATTAGAAAAAAATGTTAATCATCTCTTGATTGTACCGAAAACCAATTCGAGCACAAGCGCATACAAATCAAATAATTGCATACAATTTTTATTCACGATAATATTATAAAATATTACGATTTGTTGTAGTAGACCTGACAAAAAATTGTGGAACGCTTCATGATTTTGAGTGTCATCCTTGCCCAGGGGCCATGTTAATCTTCGCTGTATCGTTCCAATTTTAGTATAATATGTACAGCCGAAGCTAGTACATTGAGAGTTGGGTCAATATAGCTGTATGTATATAAAGCAGTGCTGTTTGCAACGTCACATGTGAGACCTTATACCTTTTATTTGAAACATAACGATTGAACCGCTGACTGAAGCTAAAACGCCAATATGTGGAGATAGTTCTATAGCCACTCATTCAAATTCACTGTTCGTTAGATTCACGGTCTTATCTTATAGCTAAACGCTTATCAAAGGTGTTAAAAAAAAGTGTTCAAAAAGTTAAGCACAAGTGACAAGTCTGAACGCTCTTTATTACTAAGCATATTGTATAATCAATGGTTATAAGTGGGGGAGGGTACTAATAACGAATAACTTAAAAGTCGAAATCACAAATGTAATAGTAACTAGAGAGTCAGAGTGAGTTGACAAATAAAATTGTATCTTGTATATTATATTTGTATCTCGATACAATTATACGAAGTAGGCACGAATATCGTGATACATTTTTAGTCGATGTATCGAGTATTTCATAAAAATATTTTATCGAAAGATATTCGATACATAAATGCGATACAATTCTGCGTTTTACTATCAAAATTAATATTTAATACTAAATAAAGTATTATTTGATTGTTTAATATAATATAATATTTTTTTTACGAATACAAATTCAGATAAATTTACTAGTAATAGTTGATTTTACTGTAGGCTGTATGTTGTTGGATGTTATTTTTCAACCCATTACCGATAAATCTTAATACATACCTACCTAGTTATATCTTTGACACACGCACATTGAAGGGCACTTTACTGTACGTCTGTACCTTATTAGATATCTGTAATTTGCACATGACGTATAGTCTACCTTTCGACGGCGATAAAGTAAGTAAATAATAGTAATGTTTTTATTATTTCCTCTGCTGTTCTTCTTATTTAAGAGGATGCTGCACAGATGAGTTTTGTCTCCGCCTTACAGGTGCGTAACATGGCAAATTTACACGTTAATTTAAAAACTATAGGTAGTAAATCAATGACAAAGTATATAATATACTATATATTTTAGTACGGGGAAAATACACGGTAGGGGAAGGTAATAGTTTTTAGTGAGATACGTGTGTATTATAAAATAAATACATTATAATAAGACGACACGTAATGTACGGTGAATACGAGGGGTTGATGAACTGCTTCAACGGCCAAAGGACGCGTCTGGCGAACTGGTTGTCTGCGTCCTTCGGACAATGACAGTACATTAACCCCAGCTACAAAAGGTCTGACTTGGCTAGTTTTCATATACGAATAATTATTAAGTACCTACTAAAACAGTAATGGAAGATTGAATATGTTTTTTTTCAGAAGAATAAAAAATGAACTCAAAGCTTTAGAACTTGCGAATGCTATAATGTAATTCGTAGCCAAGTCAGACTTTAGGCTTCAATATATTATCCTAAATTGTCACCCATTTAGATCTCATTTCTTTTGTCGTTGAAGTCAACAACCAAGGCATATATTATAGTATTGAACTTGGCTCTCATTTTACATATATGTTTTTGGTGGGATATCATTACTATTTGTATGTAAATTATTATAACCTAACCTAACCAGCAATGGCATATTCTAAAAATAACGTTTATTACTATATGGTACTATAATTCAGTTACTAACATTAATAATATGTATCATAAAATAGTTTCTGTTTGAGTATAAAATATAAAATTAATATAAAATTATTTTATCTTTTTTTGAGTATATTTTTAATTATAATAATTTTATTTACTATAATTTCTACTAGTGGGTGGGTAATTCATAATTATTTAATTATTTTAATTGTGATTTTTTTTTTTTAAATTTATATTAATTACATAAATAGAAAAAAAAATTGCTCTGCTGTACAGTAGGTTAATATATAATAGGTATCATAGCTATAAATATTTTTATTATAAAATATATATTTAAAAAAATGTAATTTATTATAAAATTCCTATTTTTTTAAAAAAAATTAATACATTATTAATTGTATTTGTTTGGTAGATATTTTGTTATACCAATTTGTGCATTAGATTATGAAAATTGAACAGTGTATACTATTTAATTTAAATATACCATTATTTTCTTATTTTGAGTTGGTTATCCTACACAAAACATAAAATTGACTTTAGTAATTCAAAAAAAGGAGAAAAACGAAAGTGTTAACTGTTCTGGTGTACAGTAGGTGTATGATGTATCACATATTATGTTAAACTGAAATGTACATATTTGGTATCCGTATAAAATATAACTTTTTAAGAGGATGTCAGCTCACTATTTGTTTTCCCTCTGTGACCCACGTGAAACATAGCCAAAATGCATTTACGCAAAATCATTTTAATTAATTTTAGAGTAAAATCATCCTTCACAAGAAAGATGGAGTATAATATTTTCAGTTCCCAATTTTAATAATTACCTATTATTGGAGGGGGTAAGTCATAATTTTCGGAAAATCTCAATATTATAATATGTTTTTCTTTTTAATCTGTAATCGGTAGCGTGACAAGCCAAGTTCTATCTAGCTAACAGAACTGGCGAGCAGCACCGTGTGTAATATTACACGAATCATTTGGAGCCACTTTTGACCCCCTCATAACTCAAAATATATTCCACATAAACATGTTAAATTTGGCTCATATATTCAGACTTACAGCCTACAGGATACATATGTGCACCGTAGATACATGACATTTTCACTGAATGTTTATATTTGCATTAATTTTAGTAGGTACACGATCAAATTCACAAGATAAAATTATTTTGACTTGTTTTGAGCTGTTTACTGACATAATACATTTTAAATTTTTTTAGTTTTTTTAAGTTTTTTAAATTTAATACAAGGTTCTTAATATATAATATTATAATGAAATTTTAAAAATAATAAGTATACAGTCACAATTTTTCTTACAAGCATTTAAAGTTCAAATTTTGACAAAATAGTACGTAAAAATCACGAAAATGTGAACATTTTTTGAGTTAAAAATACATAAAAATATTGTTTTTCATTTAAAATACCTTAATTTGTATCAAATTTTGTCAAAATTTGAACTTTAAATTTCTATAAAAAATTAACGTGAATATGAATCTTAAATATTTTTTAACTGCTATTTTATAAATTGGTTCAAATAGATTCAAAATATTTTGAAAATCTAATTACGTATAGAAAACGATAAAAAATATATTTTCTAAACATTTAAAGAATCTTATTTTTTGTTTTTGAACAAAAACCAAATAAGGACGTCATTTTATGAGGAACAGTAAGTTTACAGATGAATATCAATGTCGAGAAAAAATGTTTGTTCGATATTTCAGATTTTATAATATACAGCTTAAAAAGAGTCGACATTTTATCTTGGATGGAAAATGGTTATTAAAATATCTATAATGGTTACCTATCTGTTTTTGAGTTAGGTACTACAAAAAAATACAAAATTGATTTTGTGTAAAAATGTCCGCTTTATCTTAGTATTTTTGTTTCTTTTATTCCAACGCTTTCGATGGTTACAGGGAATTTTCAATTTTGGATTCTCAAAAGTTTTTTGATATAATTTTCTACCAGAAACACTACTCGAAGTTGAAAATCATATTACTTTTTCACAATTGTCCGTGTACAGCTACACACAAACAAAAACACAAATTTTTAAAATCAATAAATTCATCGCACCACTTAGTATCTAAAATCTACCGAAGTATTATTTTAAATCACGATCTCGTTGTCAACAATACACATCAACTCGCGTGATGCACTGTAAAAATCCACTGAACTCTAATAATCAACTGTTGAGTTTTCGAAAACCTGTCGATCCTATCTCTACTCAGAACCACAGATCTACTGAATAGTAGATAAATTAATAATATCTTAACAAATATTAATAATATTTGTAATATTTTGTGTTGTGTCCTACACACATTTCTATGTGCGTACTATAGCAACGAGCGTATAACAACAAGGCGTTTTATCTTTTGTTTATGTTTATAAAGTTTAGTCAAGTGCCATACAAGATTGAGGGCCGATACAATTAACAACAAGTGTATCTGTTTTGAATACCTACCGGTTGTAACCATCTGACTATCCACCAGGAAGAATGTTTCAGACGAAATTCCAAGAGCCGTTAATCAGCGTGTACTATAGCATCGGAAGCCGTCCGCTGGACAATTGGGCCGTTCATCAGGTGAGTGTACGGAACCGTCCGATAAATATGATATACCTAATTCAAAATTAGAACGATTTAATTTAGTCCCATCAAATAAAATAAAATGTAACACGACGCCATGCCTAGGCAAAATGGGTAGGTACATAGCGTGTTCGGCCTATTTTATGTAGACAATTATAATTAGTATCTCCACAGTATATACTCTTTCAGAAGTACAACATATCTCGAGAATTTGATAATATGATATTTATAAAATTAGTATATTTCAAAACTCCAAAATCAGAATTTGAATAACTGCAGTGTTATATTGATGAAAAAAAGAGTTGAGCACTGCGTATGCTCTTTGCATCAACCTGTATAAATATATATATTATGTATAGGTAGGTACTATCTTATCACATTTCAATAAAATCGGTTCACATATAATTAACAGATTACCATCGTTATTATTAGGGTTCGAGACTAGTTGCACTAAAATGATCGAAATGTGTAGTTAAAATATTATGTTTAAATATGCAGGTACTTTTTTATATAATTTTCGAAAAACTCATAAAACATATTAGAATTTAGGAAATAAAATACTCAAAAAATAAGTAGGTAGATATGTCCATAAACGGTATCTAATAAAAATAATTTATCCAGGGGCTTACTAAATCTAATATAATAATACACTGATTAATATGGGCACTATTGCATGTTTCCGGCATTTTGAAACTATGTGGTGAAATAAAACAAATATTGTTTTTAAATACTGGCAAATCTATACTGACATATACTGGGTTAAGAAATAACGAATATCGTGTTATGAAAACAACCGTGATAAACTAACACGTATCTACTGATTTTTATTGATTTGTACCTACAATCTAGTATATAGATGCCAAATAGTTTTACCACGGTTTTGTCACAAAGAGATTCATAAAATCTTACTTACCTATTTTATTGTAGGTATAAATATATACTTAATAAACTATTATATAGGTAGTTATACATTTTTTTATAATTCGAAATGTCAAGCACTGCGAAATACGATGTTTTAATAGTTAAAAAAAATTTAAAAATCGTGTAAACCAAATAAATCAATACAATTTAACCTGGTCTAATAAAATATTAAGCACGCTGGTCGCGACTGTGTATTTTCAGTTCAAAGAAGGAGAAATGCAACATGTACAAGACGATCTGCTAAAGTCCAATGTGCTCCAGTTACAGTCGCCAAACGTGAACGCCTGTTATATGACATGTCCGATGAACCCCAAAAGTTCGCTTAGTGTTCGGCTGCCGTTCGTCACGTTGTTGGTGAAAAACCTCGAACGATTTTTTACCTTCGAAATTACGGTACTTACATCAATATTTTGTGGGGAATAGCATCTCACGCTCACATTTCACTAACAAAAATATATAATATTCCACAACTTTTATTACAGCTTAATATATGATGAGTGTACCTCATACAGATCAATAATGATTATAATAATATCCGAATACCTATAAGGTTTCCGTTTATCAATCCTTTAAAAGGAAAAAATAATATTTAAAAAGGCAAAATTAATTTAAAAACAGTTCTAAACTGTGGAAAAATTTTTTAAATTTAAAAATTGTCCAAAACGTATTGATTCTAAATTGTGAAATTGTATAGTTAAAAAAAATATAACGTTGAACTGACAGAAATGTACTTTTTTCTCTGTTTCGTCCAACGGCCGTCCCCGCCCCCGCTGTATGCGAATACAGATTTTGGACAACGAAAACATTCGCCGGCGTGTGCGCGTGAGCAATTACCATACGATCAAAAAGCTGAGCACCTTCATGGTCACGATGCCGTTTTGCATGAATGAGGGTTGGAACCAACTGAACTTGAATTTGGATGCTATCACAAGTGACTCTTTCAAGACGACCTATGTGGAGACGGTCCGCGTCCAGGTGCACGCCAACTGCCGGTTGAGGAGAATATACTTTAGTGACCAGCAGCACAAGGACGATCAGCTGCCGAACTCGTACAGGTTGCACGGGTCCAAGGACGTGAGGGAGAAACCGAAAAGCTTGCTGAGAAAAAATTCGGCTGTCGTCGACAAATATTCGGCGGGTGACAAATTGTAGAGAGCAGGTCATAGAGTATAATAAAGAATACACGGCAGACTGGTCGGAACACTTTTCTTCTGTGTAATATCTGCAATGACGGATGCATGCATTTCGTCGATATTATTGTAGTGTTGCAACCAAAAAGTGTAATTTTAATAAAATATTATGATACTTACATGACATACTACAATTTGATATACGTAACGTGTAGCTACTGGCATGCTTCACGAAAAACATATTATTTTAAATTTTTTATGTGAATACAAAATAATATGTTGTTCTATAAACTTGAATACGAAAGCGGCGGTACCTAGTATATTGTTGAGTTATACCACTTTGTGTGCTGATGATAATATTATGTTTATGTCCATAGGTTAGGTTAGGTTGATGTATGAACGCATAGATGGATTTGTCGTATACCTATTTCTCGATGGTACACAAATTAATAGCTGACAATTCCCACTATTGAATGAATAGTGAGATGTCATCATACAAATTATCGTAGTCATAATTATGCATCTAAGAACATTATTAAAAAAATATATATATAAATATTCTAAAATGCAGTGCCTAGTGTATAAGTGCAGTGATTGGCAAATAAATTAAAAATGGATCCAATTTATGAATTTTATTGTAAATTACATCAATAATCAAGAAGCCGGGTAAGTGGGTGTCGCTCCGCTGTACAGTGGAAGACTGTTTGTCAGCCTAGGATATTTTATATTATATATATATTGTTATTATTAATATGGTAGCCGGTGAGTTGGATTAATACCATTTCCATATTATTATATTAATTGTGTATAATAATATACATGAGAAATGTTTAGTACCTACAAACAATATTTTTAAATTACAACAAAATAACAAAAAACCTTTATTCTTGGTAACTTAATATGAACTTTTGTCCAAATTTTAACATTAAATAACTAAAAAAATATTGTGTATTTATATTTTTATATTCTTTGATTACAGAATAACATATTTACGTGGAAACTTGTTTTAAATTTTCAATCCTTAGTTATAAAGTTGATCATTTTATAAGTTTGTAACTACAAAATCGTTTTTAAATTTAAATTTGATAAATGTTGTCGGAAAACCAACTTTAAATCTTTATAAAAAAAAATTGTGTTTATGTATTTTTAATGTTTTTCAAGTGCTATTGAAATAATATATTATATAAGAGCCTTGTATTAAATTTCCAAGCTTTTTGACCCAACGAATAAAATTATAATGACAAAACTAAAAAAATTGGAAACTGTACATTTCCACAAATAGCAAAAAAAAGCAAAAAAAAAAAAATTTTAAAATCTGTTCATTTTAGAGTAATACTAAGAACTAAAATTGATTTATTCGAAAACCGATATGGCGTAAACATTTGAATGATTCCTCAATTTTATTTTGTTTTTCTCTGTGCTTTTGAATACTATTGGGAATTTTAAATTTTGACCTCCCGAATGCAACAACTAGATTCACTTTTCCATCGAAAAAGATACTGTTGAAGAAAATCGATGCAGTTTTACTGCCTTTGTTTTATTTTTTTGGCCGCGGCCTGCCGTTGGAAACGAAAGTTAACGACTAAAACCGATTTAATCGATGTGTGTTGTGTACGCAGTCAGGGAGTGAACAGTTAAATATAAGATACGCATCTACCGCTAGTACCTTTGTATAAGGAGAGTGTTGTTGGACCCTGATGAAATAATTACATTAATTGGTATATAAGTATAAGGATCTCAAATACATTTAAATAACCAGAGCTCAACTTAAAGCTCAAATAACATGATAAAGAACAATTTCGTCATTTTTTATGTAAGTACCTAGTTTATACAAAGGTAGAGAAACATTTTGATGTTTATAATGTAACTTTTTTTCTTTATTTTTTAGTTAGTTCTTACTTCTTATAAAATATAAACATAATGCTATTTATAAACATTTTTTTCTTAGAACTAAATCCATTATAGGTACTATTATAATATTATGAAGAAATTATTTTCATGTCTTGGTATGCTTCTGTTAAGTGAGGTTGGTGTTGTTACATTTTAAAAACACTGTTATAATTTTTTAATAACCTAATATGAAAATAAATTATTTGAGCAGAGAAATTTTAGGAATTTGTTCCTGATATTTCTTTTAAAAAAAGCAACCAAAAAACTCAATATTTTAGAATGGGTATAACAATAAAAAGTACCTATTGTTAATTATAGTAAAAGTATAATAAATCTATCAAAAAATCAACCGTTCAAACATTTTAAATTAATCTCACCCCTACAAGTGATTATTAATTATTTTTTAATTATCAAATTTAAAAATGAAATCAATTTTCTAACAAACAAATAAACACTCGTTGTATTATTATTTGTTAATATACATTTCATGGATTCCAAACCATAGATATATCAAATTTTTAGATCACAAGATCGTGTAGGTATTATGTACACATAATATCAAGTAGGTATCAACATGATGCTATTATGTATGTATATTATATCTAGTGATGTAAATTTGTATAATACAAATGTATAAAATTGTATTATACTGGTATTATACATGCTGTATAGAATTATTTTATACAATGGTATAAAATCTGTATAAAAC